>VDFB02267270.1:0-37260 GCA_007258455.2 Sequoia sempervirens
ATTATGTGTAAAAATATACAATTTCAGGTATAATTCATTACATGTCATCTTTTTTTAACCACATGATCTAAAATCTAAAAGGGACATTTCAAGGCTTAAATATCCTTTCTTTTTTAAAGATATGGGACAATGATATGAATTTACATTATTTATAATAGAAGAAGCCATTCAAGAAGCTAAGAAATCCAAAAATCATTCCCCAAGAAACTATCGAATTTTCTTAATAAAAGTATGCCCAATTCCTTGATTATTCTAAGAAAGAAGAATAATTTCTAGAAGGAATATCCATTAATTGAAGCTAAATAATTTTTAAAGAAGAATGTGAATAGAATGAGGGAGAATAGGAAGTCCACAAATTTTTTTATTATGAAATAAAATAGCATTAAATTCACCTCCAAAAATTGTAGGATCATAATCAATAGAAATGTTTTTTTGAACATGTAAGCTATCCATTAATTTAACCTTAAATATAAGATCATGGTGAGAATAAAAATTAGTGATTGTGACATTGAGACTATTAGATGTGATAATCCCTTAAAAAAACCATTAAAAATATAATTTTGTTGGAGAAAAATATGTGGAATTCTAATCACACAAAATACCACTAGATAGACTAAGAATATAAATAGGAATAATTTCTCAATATCTACCAAGATTATAATAAAAATATTTGTATAGAGTTTTTGGAAGCTTCTCTCTTTGAATTAACTATAGTGTAGAAAAATATATCCCTTTACATTTTGACACTTGTTTGGGCCCTTGTGAACTAAATGGACTTAATTCTGCCTTATTTGGGGTGTTAGAAAGTGTTTTCTTACACTTTCACACTAATCTAGGGTTTTATTAATTAATTGAGATTCTTTATGCATTAATTGGCCTTATTTTGCATCCATAAGCCTTAATTAATGCATCTTTCTGAGGATAATCCCAACGTACATCAATTGATCAATCATAATTTAGTGTTCTTGGATTGTATGGCCTAGATTTAGTAATCTAAGACTCATACACCACCTTGGGCATATGAGTCCCACGTAGGCTTTGTGGCCTTAATCTAGATTTCACATAAAACTAAGTATTTCTTGAAAAATGTGTCCCAAGCTTAGCCTAATGGAACTCATACATGCCACAATTAGATTATGAGTCCCACTTAGCTTAGACCTAAATTAAATTTAAATTCTTGGTGGGATTTTATTCTCCTTGATCTCATGTCGGCTTGTAGTGTTGTAATTTCAAGGAATTTGGTATAAAAAATTTATAAATACAAGATTGTTTCACTTATTTTTCACCTAAGAAGTTGAATAAGCATCCCTATAGAAAATTTGAGTTCACAAGAGTATTCAAGAGAATTCAAGAGCATTCAAGAGCATTAAGAATGATTATCAAGCATTTTGGAGCATTATTCAAGTATCAAGTATCATATCAAATTCATCATGTGCATCATGTTTTTTTTTGAACTAACATCTGTGATGTAGGGTTTTATGATTCAATCAAACATTCAAGTCAAGATCTACAACATTCAAGAAAGATTCAATATCCACATTCATGCTAGCCATTTCATACATGTTTGCAGCATCTTGTTCAAGGGTTTGGTGTGTTGCAACATTGTATATTTTTTCATTCATCATTCCTCCTTTCTACTTCATTTCATTTCAAGGTTTGATTACCAAAACAATGTTTGACTAAGGAAAACCCCTATTGACTAATAAAACAACATTTTCCCCTCTCTTTCATATGTCATTGAAGATCTAGGTTAAAGATCCATTAAAGAGAAATATAGGAGAAACATTTTCAAATTACAAAGTTGTCAAAGTTGTTATCTTACTTACAAGATCACAGAAAGTCACCTATAGGTTTTATTTTAGTGATTCAGACTCAAAGATTTGGTAGGAAGAAAGCTACAGGAGGTCATCAGAGGATATTAGAGTTTCAGAGCAACCCTAATACTGGGAAAAAATCACCACTTATAGCATATGAGTCCTAGTATACCTAAATTCAGATATTTTAAACAGATCTTGATTTAGCAATTCTAGAGTCTAGTGTCTGTCAGAAACCCTAATCTGAGACTAAATCGCCCAACTTGGTGTATGAGTCCCAGTTTACATTAAATTCAAGATTTTTTAGGATTCTAGATCTTCATTCAAGCTCATTCAAGTTTCTAGGTGCACCTCTATGTTTTCTTAGTTTATTGTTCTTATTTGCATTCATTACTAGGTCATTTATTTAAGCTTTGCATATCATTAGGTTTTACATGTTACTAGTCTTTTGAAGCCCTAGCTTGGTGGTGAACCCCTCTTTATTCTTTAATCAAACCCTAAGACAACCTTTAGCAAATCACTTTCCCTTATTCCATCTTTGGATTGATATCTCTGGGGTTTCCTTGAGTGAAACTAAGTGAAATAGGAGGCCCTTATCCCCTTATTTCATCTCCTAAAAGATAGATCCCCCCTTATTTTTCCTATGTTTCATTAACAATATAAAAAGGATAATATTTCTAACAAGTCTTATAAAATCATTATATTTAGGTTTACTATTGAGTCCTCCTATATTCTAGGAAATAATCCTGATTGGATTAGGTGAAGGGAAGACAACTATACTAGATTATGAATTACTTAAGTTACAAGGTTTACAACAAATTATTTAGATTTAACATGGTAAGTATTAAAACCTATTAGGGTTAGAAAGATAGATATCTAACAAGTAAATGCATATTTAATTAATAAACAAAGAAACTAAAACACACATAGAAGAAATTATAACACTGAGAATTTAAAGTGGCTCACCCAATCCAGCTACATCCACCAAACCACAACCATCCAATGATTTTATTATCTAGTGCAAAAACCTATTACAATCTTGTGAATAATCACGTTTTTTCATCATACTGCAACCCCCATTCAAACCCCTTTTAACAAGCTTAGAAGCTTCTAGATTAGGGTTCTACAAAGTCGATTTTTTTCTTTTTTCGTTGATTTTTCCTTTTTCGGTGATGACGCGAAAAATAGGAGAATTTTTTTTCTCGAGGGCTATCGCCCTCGAACCCCCACCCGAATTCATGTTGGGGTGTATAGTATAGCATGATTAGTCGCCACATACCAACAAAACCTATTTTTATTGCTTCTTGTCTCCCCCCTCCTTTTTTTAATGTTCAAACCCCAAGATGATGGATATTTTTTCTTATTTTCTTTGAAACACTCTAATTTTAAGTTATCTTTTAGATGAAAAATATATATTTTTATTTTATTTTATCAATTCCATAAGGCGGGGTATAGGAATATGTTAAATCTTGTCAAAGTTAATAAGAATCTCTTGAACTTCAATATTTTGAGAGTTATTATGAGAAAAAAAGATGGTTTTTTTAGAAACAATAGACTTACCTAGCAACAAAGGAGAAAGATAGACACTAAAAATTGGATCAAACACATCTAGGAAATCCCTATAAGGTTGAAAATATTGTGTCATATTATATTATTTTTAATTGAAAAGACTAGCATGCTATATTTTACAATGAACTTCTTGATTGCAAATTATTTAAATGTTTCCCAGTTCTCATTTCAATCATCTTGAAATATGGTTACAGGTATTTCTCCGAAAATAGAAAACCTATTTCTATTTTGGTTAAAAAGGATTCATAAGAGTAAAGATCTACCTTTCTTATGAGTCATTATGTATCCATAAGAATTAGAAGGACCAACAATAGACCGTTGATTATCCTATTGATTTTTTTGTTTACGCTATTTGTCCTCTTGTGGTAATTTTTCAATAGAATCATTAGATTTAACCAATGGATAGTCCCAAAAGTGATATCCATAGTGATGACATTCCCTACATCTAAGAGAAATGAAATTTTAATCTAATTTTTTATTTCAAATAAAATATATCAATTAAATATTAAAATAATTAAGAAATATATAATTTAAATCTAGTTTAAGATAAATTCAAGCACAAATATGCTTTTTTCACTAGGAATATACAAATTACCGAAATAGTAACCCAATGAATCACCCAAAACTTTTTGTCATTAAAATTTCAAACATTGATTGTAGAGGAAATAAATGGATACAAATTGAAACTTGGAAAGGTACCTTCATATTTGGGATAAGGACCAATATTCTTCAAGAAATAAGCACCTTCCAAAATTTGAGCACAATAAGAGATATTATTAAATGAAATAAATAATACTTATTGACAATGAAGATAGTCTCCATGTGACCCTGTATTATAATTTTTTCATATGCCCAATCCTCTAGTCCTCAAATTTATCTATCTCTCATTAAATTATATACAAGGACATGTTTCTTAGAAAAACCCCAACAATAGACATTATTTAAAAAAAATATTAGACTATAGTTGATTCAGGAGAGGCATCCGTTAATTTTAAAATCAAAGATTTTCCATTTTATAAAAGAAATTATTTTCATTCAACTATATATATGTAAGAATATTAACTACATTAACTTTGGTCTTGGAATGGTCAACATGATGACCATGTAATGTATTTTTTGAAGAAAAAATAGAAGGACCTAGTGGCTTAGGTAAATTAGCCATGAAGCTATATCCCGAAAATGATAAAATAGAAAAAAATGAACTAACAAAGTGTAAAAAGTTAACATGCAAATCTATCTTACAAAATGCATAAAAGTGTAATTTTTACCTCTGAAAATGAAGTTGATACTTTCCCTTGTATTTTTCCAAATTTAATTGAATACTACAAAAAAATTCATTGTGAACATGTTAAAAAGATATTTTTGGTTGCATACATGACAATCTATCCATTAATCAAAATATTAAAGAATTATGATAAAAATTTCAAATCATCATATGACAATACCATCATAGTGAATATTATACTTTTATATTTCATGAGATAAAGTAACAAAAATATAATATAAAATTTTGTAAACTTTGTTTTCATTAATAGTTTAAATCATATTTCATGATTTATTAGGATAATAATTAAAAAGGTTAGGTGTTAGCCCCTATTGATCATCAAGTAGGAGAACATAAATATTGTTGATCCAAATGACACAAAAAAGTTTTCTTAGTTAAAGTTTTTATTAAATATGTCCATATTTATTTATTTTTTCTATTTTCTATTTCCTTATCATTCCCGATCTTTTTTCATGTACTGCTATTTTCTTTCAATCCAATTATATGTGTCAATTTCCATCCTTTGAGTATTTGGTTTCATCTACTTTTCATGTTTCTAATCCTACTTATTATTATTCTTTTTAAAATATACTTTATTTTCTATTAGTTTAGGTGGTTGTAGTAGTTGGGAGTGTTGTGAGAAATATTATATTAAAGTATATATATATATATTGGTGTAGTCATTATTTTATTAGATGAAGGATAAATAGATTTATAAATAGTTAATTATTTTCTTTTTCTTATTTAGTATAGTTTTCATCTTGTTTTATGTCCTTTTGTTTCAATTTTTAACCAGGTAGGTTAGGAATTTGTTATTTAGTATGTAAATGTAAGAGAGGGGGACCAACACATCAAGGCTTCAGGTCATGGAGAGCCGAGAGTTGAGGGCTGCCCTAACTTACCTCACTCTAAAATATTCCTTGGGATAAGGATCAAGAATGATGAGCACTATAATGTACTTCTATCACTCTACAGGTCATGAACTTAGGTTTGGGTTAGGCGAGCTAGTTTTTGAAGTCGATATTGGGTGATCCCACAATAGTGGTTTACACTTTTCTAAACATCCTGATTTTTGCCAAAATCACATATTTTTAGAAACTATAATGATTTAATCCTTTAAAGTTCCATTTAAAGCATTCCAATTGAAGAGGGTTTGATCAAACCACCTTAGATCAAACCCCCTTGGATAGAACCCCACTATTTTTAAACCATACCTATAGTGGAGTCTCCTTTACACCTATCAAAATGCTACTAAAAAATAACTTTTGATTTACCTTTTAGGGGATCAAATGAATTCATTTAAAATTTATTTTTTGTAAGTATGTAGTCGTTATTATAAGCTTCCCAAAAAGTATAATTTTAAATATATTTAATTTGATTATTATATTTATTTTTTATTTCTTGTGAATGTAGGTTTTTCATTGAAAATCAAGCTCTATGTTCTACACATGTGAAAAAATAGCAAATTATCAAAAAATTATCTAAAAAATATCTATGCACTAGATATTGATGTCATTGATCCAACAATTTTTTTTTGAATTTCGATACATAAAAACAAGTTATGTTTTAGCCAAGAAATCATGTCTAAATTGTAGATGATTTGAATTTGAAACTTAATTAAGAAAAAAATATTCATTGAAATGCTATGAAACCAATTCCATGCACTAGATATCATAGTTATGAATCTAAATTTAAAAAAATTAAAAAATTATCCTTCATTGAAAAAAGTTGTGTTAGTCGATAATTCCACTCTTTAAAAATGGTGTTTACAATTAAAAAATAGTTTTCAAAGGAGATGGAAAAAGAAGTGCAATCTAATTCCAAAATTTTTGACAAAAATATATTTAGTAGCTCCAAAAAAAATGTCACAAATCACTAGTTTGCATCATCTACAAATTCCTCACGGTTTAGCTGCTATTGGTGCCCGAAAGTGAAGATTTAGTTAAAAAATTCAATTCAATGTCCAGTTTGGCCAAAAATTATAAACCAGTATTGTCGGATCACCATATTGTGTCTCAGATAGCTCTCTATCCAAGGACAACAATTCGGTTCTAGGACGACAATGCAACACAATAGCATCTCTCGAGTGCACTAGCATTCGTACGGTTAGAAAATAGTAAACATATTACAAACTACCTAGAAACTAACTCACAACCTAGCTAGTTTGTTTTGAAGGGAAAAGTAGAATGATAAAGTATGAGAAATAGAGACAAAGATGATAAAGCAAGTAAATGAAAGCTAAGGTGATGAAGATAATTTCACAAAGGCACCTGTTTGCCAGCTAGCTCCACATGTACGTTCACTTACACACAAGCAAGAGGGAAAATTGTTGGGGATGTATAGGGGCCTGCCTCAGTCAGACCCCTGTTTTGGTGTTTCCACTTCCATGGATAGCTAGAAAAAAATGAAGTAGAAATATTCAATAAAGGAAATAAGAGAACAAAAACACCACAAACAATATTATGCTACTTCTATCAAATCACAAAGGAGAGGAGCAAAACATTACCACCTCCACCTAAAAGCTCAACAGCCAATGGAGGAGAATATGGACTTGGCAAGGTCACCATAGTAGCAACTATGATATAGGGAGGTCTTGCAAGACTCTAAGCCCACACTTCTATGACTTGCTTCACACTTGAAATGTGGAGTTGATGGAGTGTTGCTGCTGTAATGGAGTGTTGAAATGCTGCTTGAGAATGAATTGAATGACATAGAGTGAGATTGAATTAATGGGAGATGTGAGAAAGGGATGGATTGAGTAAAGAATGAATTAATTTGAAGGAGAATGAAGAATCTGCCATTTTCAGGATCGGTTGGTCGAAGAGGGATGTTACAAATTGACCCCAATTAGGTGTGTAACACCTTTTCCAACTTCAGAAGTGGGAATCCATTAGAGATGACAATGCGCTGCGTAGACATTCACACACTGCACATGCATCCACAAAAAATATTCTCAACCATCGAAACAAGCGATAGATGCCAAATGGATGAAAGACAGTTAGGTGATGTGGAATTTCCCCCACTTTAGCAAGCACAAATATTGATGAGTGCTTCAGTAAAGTAGATCGAAGAGTTAGTAGGGTTAGAAATTTATACCTGAACTATTGAGGAAGCAGACCATGATCTGGGGAGCTCAAAAGTGTAGGATAGGCAAAGGACTCCATAGGTACTCTCCTTAAGGAGTTTCAGAAAAAAGACTCCATAGCTGTACAAAACTATGAAGCTGCATAAAGTACACCAAAGGCCCTCAGACCAGCGATGGAAAATCCCATAGGATGAAAGAATCTCACAAGCCTATAGACCTGGAAGGAGGAAACCCCCAAGATCTCTCACATGAAGGAAGCCCCATGAAGTAAGTTCCTTACAGGCCTGCAGACCTGGAAGGAGGCATCCCCCAAGATCTCTTACATGGAGGAAACCCAGAGAAGGGGACTCCGCATAGTCAGATAGTTGCTTCACAGGTGCACCTATGAAGTAACATGTTGATCCACATATAGAGCATGTCCAAAAACAAAGCGGCCATGCAGGTAAATAAGTGGATAGTCACACAGACTATCGATAAGTTGGAAGGTTTTCAAAGGGGTCCCTTGGGAACGTGACATGAAGAGGGGTCCGCTCAAGGGATGTGTTGTTTGAAAGTGTGACAGAGATGTTTTTTCTTAAATTAATTCATCACCAAGGAATCCTTTCGAAAGATGTTGACATCATTAAGGAATTTGAAAGGAAGAAAATCCCCCCTTACAAGGGGAAGGGTCAAGGTTCTTCCCATCTCAGAGGAAAGTTCTCGAGTTCTTTCTTTTTGAACCCATGATGAAGGAAACACATTCTATTAGGGGTCCAAGTCGAGAATGTTATTTTTGAAAAAGCTCACCGATTTCTTCTAGAAAAGATTCGTTGGAACTGAATGTGCTTTCTAAAAATCAAAGTATCAGAGAAATGGTGTTGTCACACATGCGAGGTGCTGAAAATGAAGATAATATAGTAGCTTAAAACTTGTAAAACTATGAGATTGTAGATCTAATTAAGTGTTCTTTGTCACAATTCTTTGTGTATGATTAATCTATTTAGATCAATTTTACCAATTGTAGAAAGAGATAGAAGATTGTAGAAGAATGAGACAAGGAGATAGAAGTGATAAAATAGATACGTGGAGAAACCATTTTGAGACAAAACTCTACCAAAATCAATAGTTCTTGTATTATTTAACCTTAGAACAAGATTACAATAATAGTGATATGCCTCCTTGCCTTCAACAATCCTTCTTCACAACCCACAATAAACTCTCATGGAGCTCTGATACACTTGTTGCAATTAATAGACAATAATATGAGCATGTAAAATCATAAGAGTTGTACAATACAAGAGTATAAATCTCTTCACAAAAATCTACGCCTAGATTGAGAAAGTCGAGTTCCACAATGTAATATGAATTCAAACCAAAGTCTTCTTCAATTTAGGTGCCCCAAACTGAACACTTAACTGAACTTTGGTCAAGAAGATATTATGAAAACTTCACCTCAAAGTTGGAACCCAAGAATGGGCCCACTTCACTGATCCTTGTAAATATATTCGCATGCAAAAGGTGTTAACTGAAAGATGCCAACTTGGGCACCCAAGGTGGTCCCAAGTCAATCTTAGTTAATAGAAACATATCTCTCCACCAATTCATGCAAACATTATGCATGATTGATCATCTCCAATTAACTGAAAGTATCCACCTATTATCTGTCATGCAACTGAAGTCAACTCAAGTCAACTAGCATTCAACTCAAAATAAAGATCAATCCCTAATTTGTAAAGATTAATCCCTAATTTGGAGGATCAAAACATGCATTACTGAAACGTTATCAATCCTCCAAATAGTTAACTAAAGCAAGGTGGGTTCCACCTTCCATGTGGGTACCCCATGAGCTCCTATTGTGTAGGAGCTCTTGTAGGATGTCCCGACATATTCCTATCATTTAGGAATAATCACAATTGTTAATGTACATGTTCATTTCATTCAAATTCAATCTCTTTCTAATCCTAGTGTTGGGGAACACTTTCCAAGGACTTAGGAGATACATGAAATATGTTTAGGATGGAAATTAAATGGCATCCTATTCCCAACATTCTACCACTTGAAATCATACATTGAAATTATTCTAAACAAGGAATCATTATTATAAATCAAGTATAGGACTTAACGCTAATGGCATTCCTGCACCAAGAGAACTTATCTGTAGGAACTGGTTTCATAAGATAATCTGCAACATTGATCAAAGTGACAATTTTCTCAATCAATACCTTCCCACTCTCAACCATTTCTTGCACAAAGTGATACTAAACATCAACATGCTTAGTACGAGCATGATACATAGGATTTTTGGCTAAACAAATAGCACTTTGACTATCACATTGAAGTCTAATTTGCTTGCAATTAAAACCAATACCTTTCCCAAGTCTCTGTAACCAAGCAACCTCTTTAGATGCATGTGTAGTAGCCATATACTCTGCTTCTATGGTGGAAAAAGCAACCATGGGCTGCCTCTTATTCATCCAACTAACTGCAACTCCAAACAAAGTAAACACATAGCTACTTGTCGACCTCTGACTGTCCAGGTCACCTACCCAATCTGAATCAAAAAAACCCTACATGTCCAATGATTTGTGCATAATAACAATATCATTAGCACCATGATAAACCAAATAGTAGTCAGAAGTACCTCATAAATATCTAAAAACCCTCTTAACGTAATTCCAATGTTCTTTACCAGGGTTAGACATAAACCTATTTAGAATTCCCACTCCTTAGGCTATATCTGGTCTTGTACAAACCATTGCATACATCAAACTACCAATTGCACTAGCATATGGAATTTTAGACATTTCCTCATGATAAAAATCAGATTCAGGACCCATGTCTAAACTTAACTTCGTGCCAACTAGTAAAGGAATATTAATTGGTTTACCATCATGCATGTTAAACCATTTCAAAATAGTATCAACATAGTTGCTTTGACTTAAGCAAAGATTTATGTTACCTCTATATCTACTAATCTCCATACCAAGGATATATTTTGCAACCCCTAGATCTTTCATCTCAAATGTGCTAGAGATTTGTGCTTTCAATTCTTTGATCATGTCCACCTATTGTTGTTACCAATAAACATGTCATCAACATACAAGATAATAATTAAAAGCTAATCATAAATAAATTTTATGTAAACATAATGATCTTCCTCACTCCTAACAGAACCAATTTTCAATGCAAAAGCATCAAACTTATAGTACCACATTCTAGGTGACTGTTTCAATCCATATAAAGATCTCATTAACATAGAAACCAATAATTCTTCTCCTTTTACAACAAAACCATCAGGTTGCTTCATATAAATCTCCTCATCAAGATCCCCATGTAAGAAAGAAATTTTCATGTCCAGGTATGTGCAGGATCATCATGGAAAAATAGGCCCTTAAGTGGTGAAAAATTCAAAAAAATGAGAGTTAGGAAACTTGACGTAAAAATTTGAATAAGTTATCTATACTATTTCAAAAATATGTAAGAATAGAATCTCTAGAAAATTGAATGTAGTTTCTAAACTACTAGGTTTATTAAAAAATAAAATCTATTTGGTGAAAATTTGAAATTTCAATGTAGTAGTACTTAAATTTAGGGAAAAATAAAGTAGGTGTACGTAGGCCACCTAACCACAATAAAATGATAATATTTTTTTATAAAGATTTTTAGATATAAATTAGGGGACTCATGTGTCAGGTGTGATTCATTCTTTTTGTAATTTTTTATTAATTTTAAAATATAAAAACTTGTATGTCTAATCACCTTAGCTTGGTCAAAACTTCATGAAATTCAATTCTTTTTTTTTAATCCTATAGTTTACCAAAGCATAGAATGTGACGCATGTTTCAGATTCAAAAAATGTTATACTATTTGAAAGCTATAGATGTTTTTCAATTAGCTTATTAATTAGGACTTTAGTCATAATTCAAATAGAAAATGAATAATAATTATTTATTAAATTCAAAGTAAAGAATAAGTTATATTGGTGGAAAGCTAAGAATGTCCTTTAAAAACCCTTTTCATTTCATCAATTTTGGGTAAGAAAAATGTCATCAACCACATACCCTACACATACCCATTATATCGCCACTTTCTGGCCCATCATGATGTTGCACATACCCATCCATTTGCTCTATCTAAAAATCATAAGCAGCAACAATAGATAAAATGAATCTAATAGAAGTTAATTTAGCAGCAAGAGATAAGATTTCATTAAAGTCAACTCATCTTTGGGAGTAGCCCTTGGCTACTAATCTAGCCTTGTACCTTTCAAGATTACCATACTCCAATTTTCTTTTTAAAGACCCATTTACAACCAATGGCCTTTCTTCCTTTGGGAAAAATCTCAAGATCGCATGTGTTACAAGCATCCAAGGAAACCAAATGTTTCCTCATGCATAGCTTGTGACGAAAGCTTGTTCTTATCTAAAGACAAAGATTCCCTATAAGATCTAGGTTCATCATTCATACTCATCAAAGCAAATACACAGTGGAAATCAGGTGGGCTATACCTATCAACAAGATTTCATTGTCTTGTGGATATTCTCAAAGAAGGTTTTTCTTGTTCCTCAATATGCTCATCATGAGCATCTATCTCAGAACTATGCGAACTCTCCTCATCCAATCCATCAAATTGTTCTTCAACATGTGCATCTTCATGCTTCTCAGTATTTGTCTCAAAATGCACTGTTCGAGAAGTATCCTTCTCCTTTGGTTGTTCTTCTCCTGTATAAGATCTGAATTCCCTGAAAAACACATCTCTAGATAAAGTAATTTTTTGGGTTAGAGGATTCCAAAGCTTGTAACCTTTTACATTTTCACCATCACCTATGAATATACATTTATGTTCTTTTGGATCCAACTTAGACCACTTTTCTTTAGGAACTTGAACAAAATCCTCACAACCAAAGATCCTTAAATGTGCAACACTAGGTTCCCTACCTAACCAAATTTCATAAGGGGTTTTATCTTCAATAGATGAACTAGGAGATCTATTAATTAAATAACAAGAAGTACTTATAGCCTCATCCCAAAGGCACTGATCTAGCTTAGCATTACTTAACATACTCCTAGCTCTTTCTATTAAGGTTTAGTTCATCATTTATGCTACTCCAGTTTGTTGAGGTGTATATGGAGTAGTTTTCTGTCTCACAATTCCTGCATGCTTACAATGATCATCAAATTCCTTAGAACAATATTCACCACCATTATCTGATCTCAACACTTTATCTTATGATCTGATTATTTCTCAACTAAATCCTTAAATTCTTTAAACTTATTGAACACATCAGATTTGTTATTCATAAAATAGATCCAAGTGTATCTTGAGACATCATCAATAAATGTGACATAATATCTATATTTTCCAATAGAGTCAATATCCATAGGAGCCATAACATCTGAATCAATAATCTCTAATAATCCTTTAGCTTTATTTGTTCCATTAGGGAATGAAGATCTAGATTTCTTTGAAAACACACAAAGCTCACAAAAGTCAAATTTTCAATATTATAATCAGGAATACCATTAACCAATTTCTTATTAAGAATGGTTGTAAGACCTTTTTCACCAATTTGGCCCAATCTATGGTGCCACAACATACATGTATTTTTAGCTTTAGTTACACTGACTAATTTATTCAAATTGAAGGTATCAAGCTTAAACAAAGTCCCAATCCAAGATCCTTTAGCAACCACCATATTCCCTTTCACCAATATATAACCACCTTTGTCAAATGTCACATGCCTTCCAAAATCATTGAACTTAGATACATAAAAGTAGATTTCTAGTAAGTCCTGGAATATGTAAAACATCATTAAGGGTCTTAACCCTACCATCACTAAAACACAACTTTACCTCTCCTTTTCCCACAATCTTTGTTGTGCTGTTATCTCCAAAGAAGACATTCCCTCCATCATATGTAGTATACTTAGTGAACCACTCCTTGTTAGGAGTAATATGATAGGAGCAACCTGAATCAATAAGCCAAGAGTCATCACTAACAGTATTACATGAAATGATCAATGCATCATTGCCGCCATCTGAGGATTTATCTATAGAAGCATCATAACTCTTTTTCTTTTTCTTACAATCCTTCTTTACATGTCCTATTTCTCACAGATCCAACACTTTACCTTACTCTTACTAGGGGTTTTAGAATGTCCTTTCGACTTACCATTTCCTTTCTTGTCTCCCTTAGGTTCCTTTTACTTATGCCTACATCTTATAAACAAGGCATCTTGGGATCCCATTTTAGACTTCCTCCTCATCTCCTCTGATAGGAGAGTAGGAATTATATTGTCCATCTTAGGATTTGCACCGCTACCACTGATAGCAACAATTAGATTTTCCCAAGACTCTAGTAAAGAACAAAGTAACAAAATGAATTTATCTGCATCTTCTAGGTTTACATCTACAAATTCTAATTGACTTAGAATCAAATTAAAAGAATTTAAATGATGTGCAACATAATCACCATATTTTATCTTTAAAGAATAAAACTATATTTTTAGATACAACTTATTAGTAAGAATTTTGGTTTGATAGATATCACCTATCCTCTTCCACAATTTATATGCGATAGCTTCATCTAAAACATTCAAGAGAAAAAAATCAACAAGACATAACCTTATGGTCCCTCTTGCCTTATCAAGATTAGCCCAATCCTCACCTGGCATCATTTTAGATGGATTTGTCTTATTACAAACAACTAACCATTGATCTTTCTCTTCAAGGAGATCCTCCATTTTTAGTTTCCACATCTCATAACTAGATCCATTGAATCTTTCAATATATAGATGAGAAGTAGAACTCATTGTAACACACTTCTTTTACAAATCTGCAATAACACAATAGTAAAAGCTCTCACTATAGCCAAAAACCTTCAAAATTTTAAGAGAAAGACATCCCAAACCCTAACTAGCCATTGGATCTAATACCAAATGTTGAAAATCAAGGTAATACTATAGCTTAAAACTTGTAAAGCTATGAGACTGTAGATCTAATTAAATGTTTTTGTCACAATTATTTCTATATGATTAATTTGTCTAGATCAATTTTACCAATTGTAGAAAGAGATAGAAGATTGTAGAAGAATGAGACAAGGAGATAGAAGTGACACAACATATATGTGGAGAAACCCTTTCAGGAAAAAACACCACCAGAATCAATAGTGCTTGTATTATTTAACCTTAGAACAAGATTACAATAATATTGATATGCTTCCTTTCCTTCAACAATCCTTCTTCACAACCTGCAGTAAATTCTCATAGAACTCTCATACACTTGATACAATTAGTAGACAATAATATGAGCATGTAAACTCATAAGAGTTGTACAATACAAGAGCATAAAGCTCCTCACAAAAATCTATGCCTAGATTGGGCAAGTAGAGTTCCATAATGTAATATGAAGTTAAACCAAAGTCTTCCTCAATTTAGGCACCCCAAACTGAACACTTAATTGAACTTTGGTCAAGAAGATATCATGAAAAATTCACCTCAAATTTGGTGCACAAGAATGGGCCCACTTGATTGAGCCTTGTAAATATCTTCTCATGTAAAAGGTGTTAATTGAAAGATGCCAACTTGGGTGCCCAAGGTGGTCCCAAGTCAATCTTAGTTAATTGAAACATATCTCTCCACCAATTCATGAAAAAATTATGCATGATTGATCATCCCCACTTAACTGAAAGTATCCACCTATTATTTATTATTCAACTGAAGTCATTAGTCATGCAACTCAATTCAACTCAAGTCAACTAGCATTCAACTCAAAATAACTACATGCAATTGAAGATAACTAAACCATAACCGAACCGAACCAAACTGAACTAAACTAAAATGAACTGAACTAATCTGATCTAAACTAAATTGAACTGAATTGATACTGATACTGGACTGATAGTGCCACTCCACTCATGTAAATATCAATCCCTAATTTGTAGGATCAAAACATGCATTACTAAAGTGTTATCAATCCTCCAAATAGTTAACTGAAGCAAGGTGGGTTCCACCTTCCATGTGGGCACCCGATGTGTTCCTATCTTGTAGGAGCTCTTCTTGGATGTCCCCACATGTTCCTATCATTTAGGAATAATAAAAACTGTCAATTTACATGTTCATTTCATTCGAATTTAATCTCTTTCTAATCCTAGTGTTAGGGAACACTTTCCAAGGACTTAGGAGATACATGAAATATGTTTAGGAGTGTAATTAAATGGCATCCTATTCCCAACACGAGGGAAAAATCAAGCAAAGAAGAGAGAAATATATGGAAAGAGCAAAAGATAAATAATCACAAATAGAGGACACAAGGGGGATCTGATTCCATGATGTCAGATTTTCTCATGCTTATATAAATAATAGGTAATTGTTGTGCAATGTGAAAGATCATCAATCTCCACCAGATTAGGAAGAATGCATGAAAGACAGAGTAAAAATTAAAAAAATTGGGTTGAAATAGAAGGGAATACTAAATTCCCCCAACAATTTGCATTGTCCCCAATTTTTCAAAAATCAAACAAAAACATGGAAGAATGATGATACAGATAGAAGAAGGTTCATGGCATAAAATCACTCATGTATCCAAGCACTAAAAAGGGTGACAAGGTCCATCCAATAACAATTAACACAATCATGGGCGAACACATCACAACACACAAACATCTAATCTAAAGATAAAGAAGAGGCCTCCCTCTAACACTAATCCACCAAGAGGTCATCCGCTTCCCAATCTAGATCATTATAAGGGGAAGAAGGATGAGACTGTAGTGATGGAATATTAAGGGGAGGAGCTTCCAAACCTCCCACAATAAGGGATAAGGAAGAAGGCCCTGCAAGGTCTTCTCCATTAGGCTCTTGTGGAGCTATGGTCAACGACTTTGTGAAGATCACTTACAAGGTTGAAACTTCATCTAGAGAGTTAAACATGCACTTTAATGGAGTTCCATATCGTACCTCAATGAACGAAGAGGGTTACACTCGAGATTCACCACTTGGCTCACTGAGTGACTTAGGAGTGGTGACAAACTCAAGGGAAGCTGAGACTTTTTTCATCACTAAGATAAAACAAGCTAGCATAGTACTACCCTTTGGAGAAGGTGGGCTCCTCTTACTCCCTCCATTTCCATGTTCCACCCTTTGCTTTGTCAAAGGATGTGAACTCCCCATAAACAAGGTGAGAGATGCAGAGGAAGAGGAGGAGAAAACCACAAAAGATACCACTGAAGTATTCAGTATATCCACAGGTTTAGGGAATAGTGAGATGTTTGGAAGGTGTTGAAGCTTCTAAAATCCTAGTGTATTTTCTCATTCTGCATGGATCTAATCTGCCTTTGGGTAAAACCTTGTCCTCATAAGTGAGTAGGGTTTCATTTTGTGAGCCTTCAAATGTTCTAATTTGGCATTGACCGGTTCTGCCAATTCCCAGTCCTTTAAGTCACTTCTTCAAGCCATTGTTTACATCTGTTTACTGCCCCCTTTGGTTAGAGTACTAGTTATTCAACCTACTCATTGATTTCACCAATTCCCTAAGTTGGGGTTTTAATTTTCTCGATGACTTAAGCTTAAGTCATCAGTTTGCAAAGGGTCATGTCTCTGGCAGCTTAGCCAAAGCCTTTCATTAAATGCTAACCGTGTTGTATGTAGGTTTTTCAGATTCAAGGATATTGGAGAAGATCTTGATTGTACCCCGCCACCTCACAGACTTAAGGTGCTAGCCAGTTATTTGGTGTGAGGTCAGCAAAAAGCGAACACATGTCCCATATAGGATGTGGGGCCCAACCTCCACTATTGATTTTGTAGCTCATGGTTTTAGACGGACGACCGTGATCAAAAGTTAGAGTAAATCTCTACCATTCCCCGCTAGCTCGTGGGGGGAAGATGAAGGTTGGTTAAAAGCTATGAGGTCAGTAAGATTGTGACACATGGCTCTAGCCATTCAGTTTGGAAGATGCATAGGGCCTGTTGATAGGGTAGTTGGTGTCTGAGATGGATTAATGTTATTGGTTAGAGGCGGGACAACAATGCTTCACTAGATTTCAAGCCCAGTTAGCCCTAGATAAACCATTCAATCTGCCAACTCTTGAGGAGATCAGTGGGTAGTGTTCAAAGTTCGAAAATGGCACATGGTAGCCATTTTATCTTGCAATGGGTGAAGTATTAATGAATTATTCCTTGCTTGTGCAATCACGTCGATCTCAATCTGTGTGAAAATGTAGTTGTTGGGAATCATGAAGGGTGATCCGCAGATTCTCATGCAGCTCATGTTAAACAGTGACAGTACATATGCCACCGAATTTCCATGTTTGTGCATGTGTGTTTACTAAACATTGATGAAGGTTGCCATTACCTCACACAATAAATATAGGAGGAATTAATTGCTAATTGTATCATTTATTTTAGCAGTTAGAAATCTTTCTGAGTCGAGTCCCATCAAGTTCGAGTGCTTTTATGACAAGAGAAAATGAGTAAGCTAATTAGAAGGTCTATTCGTTTGAGCTCACAAAAGCTTGGTCTTGTTATTCAGGATTGTGCCCACAAAATGTAGTAGAAGATTTCAATTCCAGGATGTTACTGCTTAACCGGTAGATGACAAAGGCAAGCATCCAGTGCGCTCTATTACTGGTGTCAATAGGAAAATAAGGTATGGGTGTGGCTCCTTCGGGCTTCAAAACTCGCCCATTGATCTCACAGAAAGCCAGTTGGATAGCGAGATTGAAACAGACCCCAATTATTGACAATATCTCTCAACTCTGGGCAAAAATATGGCCCTGGGTGAGGAGGTTCTATCTATCCCTCCATTAGTTGTTAGGAATCCAAACGGGCGGGTTAATACTATGATGCACGTAGGTGAGGATGAGGAGGAAGCTGAGGTTACATCTCCCTCTCTAGAAACAACTCAGAGTGGGTATGTGTATTGGGGTCTGGGTGTTGGTAAAGGAAAGGTGGTTGGTTTGTAAGGAATTGCCATGTGGGATTGTAAATTTTTGTTGTGATGTGTTGTTGCGGCAGGTAGTTTCTTCTCCAGTGTACGTGACAGTTACTTTTTGGGTTTGGTGCTGAATGTGTACCCTTATGGCAATGAAGATGCCTAGTTTTTTGCGGCATGGATGACAACAGGGGAATTTTGGTGGCCCTTTTGGTTTCCCCTTTTTGATGGCAGATATAATTTTGGTTTTCCCCATTTGCACCATGTACTTTCAAATTTAACACATGGAGGATTTTGAAATGCAGTCAAAATGATAGGTGAAATGAAAATGTTGTATTTGACATGCATTTGGGTTTGAAGCTTGTCGCTCCCTTCTTCTATAAAAGGGAAACCACAACTCATTTGTAGGGATGGAAAATTCTGGCTAGGTTTTGGGTCAAATGTATATTAGTAGATAGGAATAAAATAGATTGTCAGTTTTGAGCTTATGAATGAACTCATGCAATTGTCTTAAATTGTTCTGCAGATATGACTTAAAATACAAGCAAGTATATAATTCTGATATATTTTCTCTCCTTTTGCAAGTTTAAGTGAATTTTGAATGAAAAATTAATGGTATTTCCATTTTGAAGATTTGTTCAAATCTTCGTCTCTGTTCTTTGTTTTTATTCAAGCAATCAATTAAAATACTTAAAAGGGGTCATAAATTTACATTTATTTACAAAGGATCTAATAAGCAGTAATGTATCAAAAAATTGAGCTCCATGATGCAAAGTTATTGTGAGAGTAGTCCATTCTATTGAATTCTTGGGTCGTTTTTGTTTCATTGGTTCTTATATGTGTTACTCCATTTGCCCAATGAATAGGGCACTGATCTATTCCTTAATGATTTACCTAAAGGGTTAATCAAACAATTGTCTAGTGATCAACCTAAAGTCAGGATTTAAATTCATTTAAAATTCATTGATCTCAAAGTTTGTATGTATCAATTCTCATTGAGGATGTCTTCATTTTGATGAATGGGTAGCAAGTTACTTAGAAACAAGCCAATTTCATAGTAATTGTTGTAGAATTATCCTTCATCCAAATTGATCTATATAAATGATGTGTTCTACAAAGCAAAACCTAAAATTTACACACTAGGAATACCCTCCTTGGTCCCACAGAGCCTAAAGTGTAGAAGATCTCAGTCATTGACTAGATCTTGTTAGTTGGCCATTCATTACAAGAGTCTTGAGTATAGGAATTGGATATTTCTTAGAGATTTCTTAGGTGTAGTGGAAAACACCAACATAAGGGACATCAATAGGGGCAACTCAATTGAAGGAGCAATAAACACTTGCACCTTTTTGGGGTCAAGTGGATTCACACTCACAATAGGTGTTGGGATCGATACTAAACTAGATTGAACAAAAGCAGAGGGGAGGAGAGTGGAGGAAACAATAGGAGGCCCTAAATCAGGGGTGATCATCTCCTCTTCCTTCTTTTGCAAAGTGGCCTGCTCAGCCGCTAGAGTCTTTCACCGACGCTTGTGCTCATGTGTAAGGTGGTTTTTGTGACTCTTTAAGCTAGAGGTCAGGAGCTTAGAAGGGACAAAAGGCTCTTGCTCAGGCATAGGGGTTTCCATCACAACTATTTTTGATAGAGGGACATGCTCCTAAACAGGAGCACGAGGGCAAGTTGAGAGACAACCAAAGGAATCATCTCTAGTGTGTCGGTAGCAGGCCTCTTCTCATTTACTACTTTGGGAGCAAAAGTGGTGGGAGGCTGCGAATGTTGAGACATAGAGGATTCCCCATAGAGACCCTTTCTTCTTCCATATCAAATGGGCCTATG
The DNA here is from genome assembly GCA_007258455.2 of Sequoia sempervirens. Classification (NCBI taxonomy): domain Eukaryota; kingdom Viridiplantae; phylum Streptophyta; class Pinopsida; order Cupressales; family Cupressaceae; genus Sequoia; species Sequoia sempervirens. Next base: position 20,474 of record VDFB02267270.1, read on the forward strand.
CTTCGTGGGAAAAATGGGAAGCTCAAACGTGAGACGCTTGGGCTTTCACCAAGCAAGCACCATAAGATTCTCTCAAAAACATGGAACATATCTGATGGTGCCACGATAGGGTGAGAGGAAGCATCACGTTGAACAGTGGAAGACAAAGAAGGGGGACCCTAAGAGGGATTTTCTTCTTCTCTTCTATGGGCCTTGACAACATCACTGTTAGTTTTTGGGTATGTGCAGGATCATCATGGAAAAAACAAACCCTTAAGTGTCAAAAAATTTAGAAAAATCAGAGTTAGACAACTTGAAGTAAAAATTTGAATAAGTTATCTATATTATTTCAAAAATATGTAAGAATAGAATTTGTAGAAAATCAAATTTAGTTTCTAAACTACTAGGTTTTTTAACAAAATCTATTTTGGTCAAAATTTGAAATTTTACGTCTTGATGGTACTTAAATTTCAAGGAAAAAATAAGAAGTACGTGTCTGTCTGACCACCCTAACCACAATAAAATGATAATATTTTTTTATAAGATTTATAGATATACGTAGAGGACTCATGTCCGAATTTGATGCATATTTTTTTGTAATTTTTTTCCAAGTAAATAATTAATTATGATTTTTTTTCTACAACTTTTAAAAAATATAAAAAATCGTACGTCTAACCACCTTAACTTGGTCAAAACTTCATGAAATTATTATTACATTTTTAATCCTATAATATACGAAGCATAGAATGCGACGCATGTTTTGGATTAAAAAATGTGATACCGTTTGAAAGTTGTAGATGTTTTTCATTCAGCCTATAATCAGGACTTTAGTCGTAATTCAAATAGAAAATGAATAATAATTATTTATTAAATTCAAAGTAAAGCATAATTTATAGTGGTGGAAAGCTGAGAATCTCCTTTAAAAACCCTTTTTGTTTCATTATTTTTTGGTAAATAAAAAAAGTCATCAGCTGCATACCCTACAAATACCCATCATATCGCCACTTTTTGGCCCATCATGATCCTGCACATACCCTTTTAGGCATGCCTTGTGTGAAACAACATAAGGTGATGGAGGGTACCTCACTCTAGGGATTAAGTTCTCTTTTTTGTACTTTTGATATGTCTGGTACAAGAGGTCCTTTCTAGGTGGGAGAGGACCAATGGGGTGAGGGCGAAAAGTGATCTAAATAATATCTGCCACACACAACCAGTGGTTTATAACCGGTGTCATGGATCACATGGACGAAAGCCTCATGAATAAATTTCAAACATTTGTGCACAACCAAGGGAATTGCATTCATAGCTACTAACTAGGGGATACCTAGCTTCACTTTGAAGAGTTCAGACCCCGGGATTATGTCAAACAATAGGTTTATAGATTTAGGTACAACAAGGACTAACAAAAATATACTACTAAGGGGAGGTATGAAAAGTTTATTATGTGTACAAATGGTGCTCACAAGTGCATCATACACATATTTATGTGGGAAGTTAATTAACATAATCTCCTCAATTATAATGTTCACATAAGATGTCAGGTCAACAAGAACACCTACTACAATGTTCTCGTTGATTCGTGTAGGGATATAAAGTGAAGATGGTTCTCTATTAAAGCCCATTGGAATGTCCTACAAGGTGAAAGTTATGCCTGTACTACTACTTGTAGGCTACATAAAGGGGATAGACAGATGTAGAAAAGAGGCCATCATGCAAACTAAACGATAATCTAACAAAGCCCCCCAAAGGTTGTAAGATAGGATAGTGACCCAGTTAAGGCTTTGTTCCATAGCTCCTATGAAATCTTTCAACTATGCCTACTAGGGGTCACAGGCTGGGTTGTAAGGTGAAAAACCTCACAACACTCACACCTACAATGCTCCTAAAACATGAGAAAAGGAGCCTTCGATACCACCAAATGGAACCAAAATGGTTCCTGTCAAGTTCACCAAAAATGTAAGAGAGGGGGACCAACCACATTAGGGCTCTAGGTCATAAAGATTTGAGAGTGGAGGGCTGAACTAACTTATCCCACTCTAAAAGATCCTTGGGATAATGATCAAGAATGATGAGCACTATAATGTACTTCTATCACTCTACAGGTCCTGAACATAGGTTTGGGCCAGGTGAACTAGTTTTTGGAGTCAATACTATATCTTAGATAGCTCTTTGTCTGAGGATAGTAGCACGGTTCTAGGATGACAATGCAAAACATTGGCATCTCTCAGGAACATTGGCATCCGTACAATCAGAAAATAGTAAACACAATACAAATTGCCTAAAAACTAACTGACAACCTAACTAGTTGGTTTTGATGGGAAAAACAAAATGATAAAATATGAGAAATAGAGATGAAGATGATAAAGCAAGTAAATGAAAGCTAAGGTGATGGAGATAATCTCACAAATATGCCTATTCACCAGCTAGCTCTACATGTACCTTCAACTACATGCAAGAAAGAGGGAAAGTTATTGGGGTTGTATAGGGGTCTACCTTAGTCTGACCCCCATTTTGGTGTTTCCACCTCCACAAATAGATAGAAAGCAACAAAGTAGAAATATGTGATAAAGGAAAGAAGAGAGAACAAAAACACTACAAATAGTATTATGCTACTTCTATCAAATCACAAAGGAGAGGAGCGAAATGCTACCTCCTCCACCCAAGAGCTCACTAGCCAATGGAGGAGAATATGGAGTTGGCAAGGTCACCAGAGCCACAACTGTGATGAAGGGAGGTCTCGCAAGACTCCAAGTCCACACTTCTATGGATTTCTTCACACTTGTAATGTGGAGTTGATGGAGTACTGTTACTACAATAAAGTGTTGAAATGCTGCTTGAGAGTGAAGTGAATGCTAGAGAGTGAGATTGAATTGCTAGGATATGTGAAAAGGGATGGATTGAGTGAAGAATGAATGAATTTGAAGGAGAATGAAGATGAATCTTCCATTTCTAGGGTCAGTTGGCTGAAGAGGGATGTTACAAATCAACCCCAATTGGGTGTGTAATGCCTCTACCAACTTCAAATTCAAGAATTTTTTACGGACCACAGTGCACCGCGTGGACGTCCATGCATCGTGCTTGCATCCCCAACAAATATTTTGTCACCAACACAAGGGGAAAATTCCAAATGGATGGAAGGCAGTTGGGTGATGTGGAATTTTACCTTCGGATTTTATTTTCTAAGCTGAGCGTGTGTGAAAGGAGAATTTGCATAAAGGGTGCAAATTTGCTCCTATACAATAAAAGATATAGGTTATATTTTCTCTCACAATAATAATTGTAATTCCTAATGGTAGTAGCATATGGTTCCACATTCTACTAATTATAGGAGAAAACTATGAATATTGAAGCATCAAAATAAAGGCCATGGTATTATTGCAAGATCTTTCAGAATTAGTATATGTAGGATATTTTGAACCTAAATATCATAATGTTTTCAATGCTTTGACACCAAACCAATGAATGTGGCTGAAATATGATAGAAATATGGAGAATCAAATAGATCGTTTAATTTACATTGGATACTTTAATTTATCCTTATATTTTTGGGATGAAAAAATAATGCATTGGATGGTTTTTAAATATAATACAAGGGATTTGAAAAAGTTAGATTGGTAAGATTTCAAAAATTTAGAGGAGAGATTAAAAAAATTTAGGATAAAAGTAGATAAGTCCATTCAATATTTTATCACAAGGGATAAAGGTAATGTGAACTATGTTAGGAATCAAGTGGAAGTTGCAAAGGGGTGATCCCACAAAGCTAGTTTACAATTTCTCGAAGATTCTGATTTTTTTTGAAATCACATATTTTTATAAAATATAATGATTTAAGCCTTTAAAAGTTCCATTTAAAGCATTCCAATTGAAGAGGGTTTGATCAAACAAGCTTAGATCAAACCCCCTTGGATAGAACCCCACTAGTTTTAAACCATACCTATAATGCAGTCTCTTTTACACCTATCAAAATGTTGATAAAAAACCAATTTTGGTTTACCTTTTGGGGGATCAAATGAATTCATTTAAATTTTATTTTTGTAAGTATGTACTCCTTATTACAATATTCCCAAAAAGTATAATTTTAAATAAATTTATTTTTATTATTATATCTATTTGTATTTCTTGTGAATGTAGGTTTTTCACCGAAAATCAAACTCTTTGTTTTGCACATGTGGAAAAATAGAAGATTATAATTTTTTTTTTGAAAAATATGAGTGCACTATATATTGAAGTCCTTGATTGAACAAAAAAAATAAATTATGATACATAGAAAAAAATTTATGCATTATACGATTTTCCTATGTTTGAATTGTAATTGGTTTGACTTCAAAACTTGATTAAGGAAAAAATATTCAATAAAATACTATGAAACCAATTGGAAGCACTAGATATCATAGTTACAAATCTGAACTCGAAAAAATTAGAATTTTATCCTTCATGGAAAAAAAGTTGTGTTATACGGTGAGTGTCACTCCTTAAAAATGGTGTTTACTGAAAAAAACTAGTTTCGAAGGAGATGGAAAAAGAAGTGCAATTTGATTCCACAAATTTTGGAAAAAATATATTTAGAATCTACAAAAAAAATTCCACAAATCACCAGTTTGCATCATCTTCAAATTCCTCATGGTTTAGCGCTATAGGTACCTAAAAGTGAAGATTTAGTTAGAAAAAATTAATTCAATGTCCAGTTTGGCCAAAAATTATAAACTAGTATTGTGGGATCACCCAAAGAGAAAAAATAAAAAATAAAATATTTTTATATATCTTCTTAAAAAATATGGTTTAGTGGTGATAGCTATTGAATAAATAAAATATCTATTCAAACTCAAAGTGGAAAATTTTGTAGGTTAGTTTTAGTCTCATAAGGAGTGTATATACATTGTTGTATGGAGATCCTAGTGTAAACTTTCTATTCTAGTATAAGAATGAATGGAAAATTTATTACTCATATTTTTCAAATAAAATAAATATCAAGGGGGTTTGTCTACTACATGAGGATGTTTTAGAGGAAGATGAACATGAAGAATTTAATGGATAAAAAAATCATCCACTATAGGTATTGTGAATATTTAGACATTTGCATTTTGTAGGGATTAGGTTTTTTTCATAGAAAAAATAGATAAAGGACTTTGGTTAATTCAAGGAAAAAGATGAAGTTAGTTTATAGTGTGTGTTTAGTAGGAAAAACTAGGATATTGTTATGGTAAATAAACTATGATAGACCTAAGGAAAGTTCACATTTAATTTTTAACTTTCATAGATGATTTTTCTTTTGCACATGGGTATATTTTCTTTAGTAGAAATTTTAATCCTTTAAATGTTTCAAGAAATTTAAGGCTATGGATAAAAATAAAAGTGGGCATTATTTAAAATACCCAAAACTGATAGATGGGGAGAATTGAATTCAAATTATTTTTCTATGTTTTGTAACAATTATGATAATGAAACTACAAATTACTACAACTTATACCTCGTAAAAAAATTGTATTATGGAAAGAATGAATCATATCATTATAAAAATGGCATGAAGTATGTTATAGTGAAATAAACTCATAATTTTTACTAGACTAAAGCACTTGCAACAAAAATATATGTATTAAATCAAAGCCTAAAAAAATTAATATAGAACATCAAATAAAGATTTGAGTGGTCACAAGCTTTAGCTAGCTCATTTACATTTATTTGGTTGTCTAAACTAAGTATATGTATTATAGTTCAAAAGTGGAAGAAGTTGAATGTAAATTATTATCTTTGCATCTTTGTGAGATATTTTGACAAAACTAAAGAACTTATATATTTATAATCATGAGATAAAGCAATAAATAGTGAGTTAGGATGTTGTTGAAACAACAAAAAATGGGGTTGGAAGGCTATCGTATGGCTTAGGACATAGAGCACACCCACATTCCAATTATTTCATTAAAGGTTGACCCTAGATATCTCAATGCGAAGGAGAAAGAGATCTTGCAATAGGGCCATCTTAAGGGCTGATTGTGAACTCATGAGGGGTTCACCACCAAGCTAAGGCTTGGAAAGACAAATTCAGTGCAAGATGAAATGCTTAGTTCCTTAATATGATACAATGTTTCACTAGATGACCTAATAAAGGATGTAAAACAAAACATAAAGTTGCAAGATGAAATGTGTGCACCTAGGAATCTAAAGATGATTGTTTTGTTAGTGGAAAGGGGTTTTCCTTGGTTAAACTCCATTTTGGTAATCAAACCTTGAAATATAATGAAATAGGAATGGAGAATGATGAATGAACAAGATATGATGTTGTAACTCACAAAAAACTTGCAACAAAGTGTTGCAAACATGCATGAAATGGCTCCAATGGATGTGGATCTTGACTCTTGCTTGAATATGATAGATCTTGAATGAAATGCTAGCTTGAGTCATAAAACCCTACATCACAATTGTTAGCTCAAAAACAAACATTATGCATGAAGTCTTTGAAATGATGCTCTAAAATTATGCTTGATAATCTACCCTTGAATGAGCTCTTGTAGAAACATGAATGCTCTTGTGAACTCAAAATTTCTATTATGAATAGTCTCACAAAAGTCTTAGGTGAAAATGAGTGAAAGAGCCTTGTATTTATACTTAATTATGCAAGAATTCCTGAAATTACAACACTACAAGTTGACATCAAATCTAGGAGGATAAAATCCCCCCAAAAATTTGAATTAGTTTTGATTTTGGGCTAGACAAGACACATTCGCCCAAGGTGGTGAATGAGTCCCATTAGGCATAATTTATGGGACAATTTTTATAAATTATTAGAAATGTGTGATACTAGGTTTGGGACCCAAAATCCTAGGTGGGAATCATTCGCCCAAGGTGGAAAATGAGTCCCAGATCACTAAATTTGGGCCATTCAACTTGAAAAACTTGACTTATGATTAGATGTTGATTTGTGTCAGGATTATCCTTGAAAAGATGCATTAAATGAGGCTTGTGGTTGAAAAATAGGGCTAATTAAAGCATAAAGAAGCCCAATTATTAATGAAAACCCTAGAAAAGTGTGAAAGTGTGTTGCAACACTTTACAACACCTTAAATAAGTCATGATTAAGGTTAAAAACAGATTTATTAGGTTCAGTTATTGAATAAAACCTTAGAAAAGTGTGAAAGTTTGTTACAACACTTCACAACACTTTGCCAAGGTACTCTTTTAAGTCCATTAGTTCACAAGGGACCAAGACCCTATGTGAATGTGTTAGAAACATTACAATACTAAATGAAGGCACCATTAAGCTTAGTTAACAAGGAGGGCCCAAACAAGCAAGGAAAAGGGATACTTTTTTTATTGCCACATTTAGCCCCCACTTTAGGGATAGGATGAACTTGCTTCAAACTCACACTAAAGTAGACAAAAACACATCAAGAGGGGTCCAAGAACTCCAATGGTGGTAAGATAGGATGACAATGATCAAGATGGGTGATCAAGCCCCCAAGATCAATATCCCATGGCAAACCAAAATGGGCACAAAATAACACACATAAAAATGATATAAGAGCCACAACAAAGCACAAGCATGCACTGTCAAAGACATAAAGAAAATGTAACAAAATGGAAAAGAAAAAGGATGGATCAATCTTCGACCGTTCATCCATCGCGATGTGGATCAGATATAGGTTGTTTGTCTAAAAAAAGCATGCTCACTCTGAGGCAAAAAACTTCTAGGCTGTCTATTGGGTGAGAAATCCAAGAAGGTGAGACACATACACACATGACTAGTACGTACTCACAAACATGTGGGTGGCTAAGGGAAAGTATTTCCCTCATTTGGATTCCCATCAAACCATACCAAAGTCATGCCTCCTAATATATTTAATAAGGAACCACACAAAAATGAACTTCAAGCTTCATGAGAGAAGAACAACTTCATATGCTTGGAGCTCATGAACAAACAAGATGGATGTACAGGAATACAAGTTGTGTTATGCAAGGTGGCCATATAATGCAAATGAAAAATGTAGATAATGTTCAAAGGATTATTTCTTAATTCATGCAAGGTCTTTAACTTAGGGAACATTATGCCTAATGTCTCCAAGAGAGGACCAATCAAAGAATAGAAGATTCACAACTTATGGGATGTAGTTTTTCGCATCAAGCCACTAAGAGGAATATAATATGCTACTTGAAAGATCATGCTCTTGTAGGACATCACACCCAATGTCACCACAAAGCAAAAAATGCATCATATGAAATAAGAAGACTACACCATGAACCATGAAAAGGAAAAATAAAATGCAAAAGAATAATGCCAGTGTATGCCCCCACTTTAAAGAAATTGCTAATTACTATGAGAAATTACTTTCAAGTAGAAAATGATAAATGTTGGCAATAAAAAGGACATGAGAGATAACTTGGAAAGCCCTATTCCAAGTCAAATGTTTCCAAGTAAAGCTACGTCATGCAAAATAAAATAGTAAAGGGGTTGCCCTAAAAAATGAAAACACCAAACACATAAGGGATCTATGGATTTGGGGTCAATATGTTCTTGTTACAATGTATTTAGAGAGCTTGAAATTGTCATCATTCCCCAAATAAACATAAAACTGGAAGAATGACAAAGAGAGTGAAAACAAATTTATTTTTTTGGGTCAACATAGAAGAGACATGAATGTTTCGAAGCCTTGTGTCATCCCCAAAAGGAAAACACAAGAAAAATGAAAAAGATAAAGAAAAATATTTTGGGTCAACATGTAAGAGACATAAATGTCTCGATGCCTTACATCATCCCTAAAGGAAAAGACAAGACAAGTGAAAAAGATAATGAAAAAGATTTTGGGTCAACATGGAAGAGACATGAATGTCTCGATGCCTTGCATCATCATACCCAAAAGGAAGACACAAGAAAAATGAAAAGATATTTAAAGGTGAAAAGATAAAAGATTTATGACATATAGAAGAATGAAAGTACAAATAGATGAATGTCACAAAGAGAGAGAACATCAAACAAAACATCACGGGGGATCACAATATGCACATGTGATCACATAAAAGACAATGAAAAAGACTAACAAGGCACATGTGAGTCAACCTAAAGTAGGTCATCCGCATCCCAATCATTTTCATTGTATCAAAAAGGTGGAAAACTAGCCAAAGGGATAATAACAAATGTTGAACTATGGTCATCACCAGGATCAAGACTCTTAATAGAATTGTCATTTAAGCTCATGGAAGAGGAAAACAATGTATTCAATTCATTATGCACCTCTTCATCAATTTTAGTAACTTCCTCAAATCATCAACTAAGTTAATCACAATAGGAGGTCGAATGATAATGTCTAAAGAATGGTTTGACTCTTGTTGTGATTGCATTATAGGATATTTTTGTTTCAGTGAAGGGGGAGGCTTGTCATGAATTGCTTTAGTCAAGTTTGGATTTTGATTCTTTGTTTATTTCTTCATTAACTTGTGAGCAAGGGCACAACATCTATGTCTATAGTCTCTAGCACCTATGTTTCTTTTAATTCTATTTTCAATTTGTGTTTATGTAGGAGCGGGTTGGTCAATTATACATTTCTTTTCTTCCCTAGGGGGAGAAATTGAAGGAACCACGAAAGGTTGTTCAACCACTTTCTCTGTGACTTTATAAACTTGTTTTATTCTAGGAGGTGTGAGAAGATTGTTTTCATTATCTCTTGGTATTTTTTAAGAAGTAGGTGAAGTTTATGTATTAGGTTGGTCTTAGTTGTTTGGAATATCTTTAGGCTCAATCATGGTTTCATCAATGATGGTAGGCTCAGTTGTACGTTGAGGCATGCTTCAAAGGGATAATTCTACTATTTTCTTTATGAAAAAGAAGTATTCTCATGGTTTTATAGGTTCTATAGGTTCGGCCCAAAAGAAATGTAAGGAGAAGTTTCCACGGGAGGACAAATGGTTAAAGCCACTATGATGGATGGTAAAGATTTCATTATCAAAGGGAAACTCTAAGCATTTATGCACAACTAAAGGGACTACATTCATGGAGTGAAGCCATGGATAGCCTAGCTTCACACAAAATTGGTCCGACTAAAGGATGATTGAGAATGAGATATCTAATGTTTTTGGTCCTATTTGTAAAGGAAGGGTGATAGATCCCATCGTAGGGAAAGCAAAATTGTTATGCATCTTGATCCATGCTTTCGGTTTATCATAGATATCATGATAGAGATCTTGCAAAAGTAAGAATTCCTCAGTGATCACATTCTCTCCATAGACGGGATCTATTAATATCCCATTAGTGGGCTTGTCATAGAATCATTCAACCGGTTATGTAAAGAGGACAATTGGGTGCATGTTTAAGTATATCTTGTGAGGAGAAAGCAATATCAAGAGGCTTTGTAGTTTGGCCCTTATGAGGAATGATGTCTATCACACCTACTATATCATCCATAGGATCATTATCTATAGGATCATGTTGAACAATCTCATTCCTATCATCATTTGTATCAACATTCATCATACCATTCTTTGTAGTTTCACTAGATTTGACAAATGAAATGTTATCATTAGGCATAGGGTTGGTAAAAATTTGCAAGTTTTGGTTAGGAGGAGCAATAGATTTATTTTCTTGATCACTAACACCTCCAATAGAAAGATGACCGAAATCAATGAGGTCTTGCACAAGATGTTTAAGATGCTTGCAATGTTTTGTATCATGTCTATTTTGTCAGTGATAATGACAGTAATATTTTGGTATATAGCTTGTGGGAAATGGTTTATTAGGATCAGGTTGTTTAACATGGGCAAGGTAATCACCTTTTGTTCTAGGAGTAGTGTCATATTGTGTTATGAATGGTATTGAGTAAGGGAGTGAATTATCTTTTTGGGTCCCCATAGCTAAAGGGTATCATGGCCTTAATAGTGGCTACTTGGTTATTAACATTCTGAGTTATTTGTTGAGGGAGATTGAATTGAAGGAAACCTTTATTTTGTTTTCTAAAAGGTTGAGAATTATTTTGGTTTGCAGACTTGGACTTCTTAGTCGAACGACTAGAAGTGTATTTTGTATCTTGACTAGTAACCAAGTTTTGATAATCATGGAGGGCAGTACACAAGTGCATGAATGAGAGAAATTTCATAATGGTAAGCTTGTCTTGTATCTTACTTTGCAATTTTTTTAAGAATATCTTTTGAAGGTGAGGATCGGGAACCTTGACATCGATTTGGAAATAAAGTGATTGGTATCATGAGATAAAGTCAGTTATCTTTTCTTCTTGTTTTTGCTTGCATCTCATCAAATCATCTAAGGGAATCTTAGGAGTCATATACACTTGGAAATGGTTGAAAAATGCCTCAAAAAGTTCATTGAATGAATGAATTGATTTATTTAGTAATGAGGAGAACCATTGCAAGGAAGTATCTTTTAAGGACCTAGGGAAAAGATTTGTCAAGAGTTTATCACCAAGGAAAAAGTCACTACATAAGGTGGTATAAGCATTAACATGGTTAGAAGGACAATGGGCTACTTTTGACATAATATGTATAGGTGGGAATGTACAGGATCATCATGGAAAAAATAGGCCCTTAAGTGGCAATAAAATTCAGAAAAATCAGAGTTAGGAAGCTTGACGTAAAAAATTGAATAAGTTATCTATATTATTTCAAAATTATGTAAGAATAGAATATATAGTAAATTGAATGTAGTTTCTAAACTACTAGGTTTATTTTGTTTTTAAAAATCTATTTGGTGAAAATTTGAAATTTCAATGCAGTAGCACTTAAATTTTAGGGAAAAAATAAGGAGTAGGTGTCTGTCTGAACACCCTAACCACATTAAAATGATAATATTTTTTTATAAGATTTTAGATATAAATAGAGGACTCATTTCCCGATGCACGATGCATATTTTTTGTATTATTTTTCTAAGTAAAAAATTAATTATGAATTTTTATTACAACTTTTAAAAAATATAAAAACTTGTATGTCTGACCACCATAACTTGGGAAAAACTTCATGAAATTCATTTTTTTTTAATCCTATAGTATGCAATGTGTAGAATGTGACACATGTTTTAGATTAAAAAATGTGATACCGTTTGAAAGCTATAAATGTTTTTCAATCAACCTATCAATGGGGACTTTACTCGTAATTCAAATAGAAAATGAATAATAATTATTTATTAAATTGAAAGTAAAGCATAATTAATATTGGTGGAAAGCTGAGAATCTCCTTTAAAGACCCTTTTCGTTTCATCAATTTTGGGTAAAATTAAGTAGTCAGCCACATACCCTACACATACCCATCATATTGCCAATTTTTGACCCATCATGATCTTGCACATACCTAGGTGGGCCATTTTGATTTTAGTTGATGGTGGAAATATTTTATTGAAGGGAAGAAATAGTTTGGAAGACTTGATTTATAGGGGGTTCATTACTTGTGTTATGTGACAAAGGCAAGAAAGGTGAAGGGGTGTATGTGTTAGAGGGACAAGTGAATGGAATGCTTATAGGTGGTAAAGTGGTAGGAGATATGATGTGTGATGCCACAAAGGTAGTAGGTATGCTCTAGCGGAAATACCCAAAGAAGGAATCACATTACTAATTGGTTGTATTGTTGTTGTGACTTGAGGGTTGGTATAGGTAGCAATTGAGGCAATTATTGTGGGAGGAGGAATTTGAATTCCTCCTTGGCTTGTGAAATTGTTCGTAGGTAAAGGACAACTAGTGGTTGGGGTGAGATGTTTTCCAAAGATTTGAACTATGTTTTTCACAAGGTCAAGTCCATCTTCACTTTCAAGCATACAATGAATGTTATCTATAGTAGGGATGGCAGTGGTTGAAATGTTGTCATTTTGCACTTGATGTTGTAGGCTTTCTATGTCTTCATGAATTTGAATTATGTTTTGTTGCAGAATATTATCAGTCCTTGTTTCAACATGCATCACACTACTTGAATACAAAGAGTTGGTAAGGGTATGGTCCATACTATAGTGTAGGAAAATGCATACCCTTTCATTTTCACACTTGTTTGGGCCTGCCTTGCCTTATTTATCCTTATTTATGTCTTAATCAATCCTATTTTGCAACCACAAGCTCAATGAATTATATCTTTTTATGGCTAATCCCAACAAAGCTCAGAGGAGAAATGATAATTTAATAATCCTAGATATGTGTTCCCGATTTTTGGTTTGGGACTAAGATGCCACCTAGGGAGATCTTGCTAATCATGTTAATGCCTTTACTGCTTTGTGTAGTGACTCTATCCTTGAGGACAAACTTTTTTCTAAGCTTTTTTCCCGATCCTTGAAAGAGGTTGCCTTGGATTGGTTTTATGTATTATCGAATAACTCAATTTGTTCATTTAATGAACTTGTTAAAGCCTTTATTAACAATTTCCAAGTGAATATGGAGGAAAGAGAGATCCTGCTAATCATGTTAATGCCTTTACTACTTTGTATACTGACTTTATCCTTGAGGACAAACTTTTGGCTAAGCTTTTTCCCTGATCCTTGAAAGACGTTGCCTTGGAATGGTTTTATGTATTACTGAATAACTCAATTTGTTCACTTAATGAAATTTTTGAGGCCATTATTAACCATTTCCAAGTGCATATAGTTCCTAAAATGACATTAGCTAATTTGATGAGATGCAAGCAAAATGAGGGTGAAAAAGTCACTAAATTTATTTCATGTTACCAATCACTTTATTTTCAAATTAGTGTGAAGATTCATGATTCTCACCTTCAAAAGATTCCTTCATGCACTGCCCTTCGATATTATCAAAATCTCATAGGTAGTTGTGAATTGAAAACCACCTCTACCAATCCTGAAAAGTTTGACTTCTCAAACTAAAACACCTATCAGTCGTTCAAAAGACAAAATAAAATTTTCCTTCAACTAAACTCCACCTCCCAACCTACCCAACAAGTTGATACCAAAGTAGCTACTATAAAGAAGAGTAATCCTTATATATTTTGGTATCCGCAAAGACAATTTACCCCATTACTTGACACACTTCAAAATATCATGACTCAGCTAATAAACAAGAACATGCTTACCTTACTTCCCATTCGACCTCTTGACCCTAGCAAGCCGTTACCTTTGAGCTTTAGACACAATGCCTATTGTGCTTATCACCAACAAAAAGGACATGATATGGAACATTGCAAGCATCTAAAACATCTTGTGCAAGACCTCATTGATTCTAATCATATCCAAATTGGAGGTGTTAATGAAAAAGGCAATAAGTTTGCAGCTCCTCCTAAACAAAACCTACAAATATTTACCAATCCCATGCCTAACCATAATATTTCATTTGTTAAGGCTAGTGAAACTAAGCCCAATGTGATGAGTGTTGACATGACTGATGAGAATATGAGAAATAACAAACAAAATCCTATGTATGATGATGAACAAATTCCTATGGATACCAATGACCAAAGTCCTATTAGTAAAATGATAGGAATGATTAACATCAAGCCTTGTAAAAAACAAACCATAATGCCTATGGACATTACTTTTTCCTCGGAAGAAATAATTAAACATTCACTTGATGGTCCTCTTTACAAATTCAATATAATCAATAATAGCCCCACTCCTGGGATTTTAATTGATCCCATCTGTGGAGAGAATGTGATCACAAAATAACTTTTATATGTGCATGAACTTACTCAAGATAGCTATGACAAATTGAAAGCATGGATTAAAATGCATGATGGTTTTTCTTGTGCTATGATGGGCTTGATCACACTCCCTTTACAAGTAGGACCAAAGAAATTAAGTATATCATTCTCTATCATCTCTAATTCAAACCAATTTCATGTGAAGTTAGGTTACAAATGGCTTCGCTCCATGAATGTGGTCCCATCTATTGTCCATAGGTGCTTAGAGTTTCTTGTCAGCAATGATATATTCACTGTGAACCATAGTGGCTTTAGACCTCTGTCTTCCCATTGAAATTTTTCCTTAGACTATTTTTAGCCTGAGCCCATGGAACCTATAAGACCTCATTGTTGGCCCACAATTTTCGTTGCACCAAAAGATTGACCTGTTAATGCCTGATACAACTTCCAGAGTTAATGGATCCATGGGAGGTAGTTAGTCCATGTCATGAATCCCAAGGGGAGCGTAGACCATCTTCCAACAAACTCCCCCTCAACGTTACCCGAGTGATTCAAACCTGACACCTTTGGATCTGATACCACTTGTTGGCCCATAGTTGTCGTTGCACAAAAATATCGACTTGTTAATGCCCAATACAACTACTAGAGTTAATGAATCCATAGGAGGTGGTTAGTCCATGTAACAAATCCCGAGGGGAGTGCTGACCATCTGCTAACACCCATGAAGACTTCATTTTCCTATCCTAGCAAAATTTCAAAGAAAAATGCATAGCCAAGTTATCCCTTGAGAGTTTTCCTTTACCTATCCTAGAACCTCCACCCTCGAAAAAAAAAATGAACCTAAAGCCCTTCCAACAAAGCAAGACCCATGCATCAAAAATCCCTTGCCCATTTCCTACAAAAGTCCAAGAGAAAACCAATCAAGTCCTAGTCCATCTCCTAAGAAAATTTATAAAGCTATAGAGAAAGTGGTTGAACAACCTTCCATGGTTTCTTCAGTTCTCCCCTCACAATAAGAAAAGAACATATGGTTGATAAACTTGCTCCTACACAAATGCAACTTGAAAACCATAATAAAAGAAATAGAAATGCTAGAGAGTGTAGGCATAGACTTCGTGCTATTGCTTGAAAGATGAATGTTGAGAACAACGTTGAAAATAAAACTCCAAAATTAATAGAAGCAATAAACAATGAGCCTCCTCCTTTATCAGAACCAATAGATCCTACGTCTCTAACATAACAAGGACCAACACCTTCCATCGATATTATTTGTGGTTAACTTGGATATTGATGAAGAAACTGCTAAAATTGATGAGAAAGTACATAATGAGTTGAATTTATTATTTTCATCTTCCATGAGCTTAAATGATAACAACTGTGATGATCCTCCTAAAATAAGTGATTCACCATGTGTTGAACTTGGTGATTCTCCTAGTATAACACTTGACATTGTACCTCTCTCTAGTGATCTGCATTCTGCATATACTGAACAAGATTGGGATGTAGGTGACCTACTAGATGGAGTGACTCGCATCTACTTTACTAGTATTTTCCTTTCCTTTTTGCTTTATTTTTGTTTGATTGCATGTGTGTAATGTGATCCATCGTGATGCTTTGTTTGATGTTTCCTCTCTATGTGCATTCCTCTATTTGTACCTTCATTCTTCTATATGTCTTAAGATTGTTTCCTTTTATTTGGTCTTTACCTTTCATTTTCATTTTCCATTTCATTTTTGTCTTGTTTTTTCCTTTTGGGGATGATGCAAGATGTCGAGACACCCTATTTCTCTTCCATGTTGACCCAAAATATTTTTCATTATCTTTTATGTTCCTTTCATTTTTGCCTTGTGTTTTCCTTTTGGAGATGACGTAAGGCATGGAGACACCCTATGTCTCTTCCATGTTGACCAAAAAGGTTTTTCTTTGTTTTTTCTATCTTTGTGTCATTCTTCTAGGTCTATGTGTATTTGGGGAATGATGACAGTTTCAAGCTCTCTAATATCATTGCAAAAAAGACAAATATTGATCTTGAATCCATATATCCCTTATGTGTTTCTGGGGGGAAACCCTCAAATTCCTTTTTCTCTTTTATGTTTTGGATACTTTAAAGTAATTGCTCATAGCATGGTGCTAGCAATTTATTTAAAGTGGGGGCATACATTGGCATTATTTTGGCATGATTTCATTCACATTTGATTTCATGTTCCTTGTGTGCTTTTATTCCTTCTCATGATGTGTCCTTTTCT
>VDFB02267271.1:0-25044 GCA_007258455.2 Sequoia sempervirens
TTCATTAACTTTGGTTGTTGCATCGAGAATTAACAGTTGATATTTTGGTGCAATGACAATCGTCTGTGCAACAATTGGTATATGAGCCTAGGACACATGTTCAAATCCCTTGTTTGCACTAGGGGGATTATTGCAAGGTATGTTCCCTTGGTCTCCTTGTGTTGTGCAATGCAACACTTGGGATTTGTGACATGGCTTAACTACTTCCCATGGATTCATTAACTTTGGCGGTTGTATAGAAGATTAATGGGTTGATCTTTTGGTGCAACAACAACTGTTTGTGCAACAAGTCCAACACTTTCTACCCCATGAACAAGGTGGGGGGTGAATAATAGTTAATAAAATAATTAATTATTTAACTAATTGTAAGAAAATTGTAAGATGGTAAATTACAAGAAATAATCAATTAAATATTTACTTAATTAATTATGTGGTACAAGGTCAATTTTAGGGTGTCTATAGTACCACGCATTCCCTCTAATTGCTTTGCATATTATGTCATCCACACATTGATGGATTAAAGAAATGTTGTTTGCATTCAAATTTAAAAAAGTTGTTGGCCAAAAAAAACCAATACATGTTTATTTAATTTAGATATGAAATGTCAGACATATTAATCATTTTTGGTAAAATAAGACATGACATGATGACAAATTTATCTTGCTAAGCATTTCAATCCTCAAAATATATTATTAAGTTTTATTATAATAGATAGAATTTATAAAGAGACACTTACAAATAAACACATAGACATATTGAAAAAAGACTATCATTAAATATTTCACTATTAAATTATTTAGTATTCTTTCTAAAATAGACAACTTTCTAGATTCTTGTTTATTTCTGCTCTAATTACAATGAATCAATGTCCATTACTTTTTCATTTATCTCAATTTTCTTTGTTATATGTTTTGTCAATGTTTATGTAAAGGACATATGCATAACTTAATAAGCACATTGTAAGACTTTTATCTCTAGATATGTTTAGCAAGGCAATGCATTGACTACCCAAAAATATTGAATTCCAATCTAAAAATATCTCACAAACTTTCTAATTCCTTGTTTATTTTGCTCTGGTCAAACTCAATCAATGTCCATTTCATTTTCATTTTTCTCAATCTTCTCGTTATATGTTCTGTCAATGTTTATGTAAAAGAGACGTGCATAGTGTTAAAAACACATTGTAAGACTTTTATCTCTAAACGTCCATTACTTTTTCATTTATCTCGATTTTCTTTGTTATATGTTTTGTCAATGTTATGTAAAGGACGTATGCATAACTTAATAAGCACATTGTAAGACTTTTATCTCTAGATATATTTGGCAAGGCAATGCATTGACTACCAAAAATATTGAATTCCAATCTAAAAATATCTCACGAACTTTCTAATTCCTTGTTTATTTTTGCTCTGGTCAAACTCAATCAATGTCCATTTCATTTTCATTTTTCTCAATCTTCTCGTTATATGTTCTGTCAATGTTTATGTAAAGGAGACGTGCACAGTGTTAAAAACACATTGTAAGACTTTTATCTCTAAACGTGTTTGATAAAGGCAAGGCATGCAAATTTAGTCTACGTTTATCCATTCATCAATTTGAAATACTAAATAGTTTATGGCCATTCAACGACGCATAATTTATTTATACGCACATTGGTGGAGTCCCCTCAGAATAACCCGAACAAACACGATGATTCGCATTTTCATTGTGTTTATCTTGTATTTCAGCCCAGTTTTGGGAGCGTGCCTGCCTGCTCCATCACTGCAATGCACAAGCGATGGGTGTGAGATCTTCAATTACCTGGGCGTATGGGAGGACCGTTCTATTTGCAAGTCGGCTAGTGTGGCATGGCCTACTTCAGAGCTCCAACTCCTCCGTGCTGTTGCCCACGCTGTTCAAAACAACCAGAAGATCAGAGTGGTGAGCAGACATTCTCACAGCCTCCCAAAGCTCGTCTGTGTGGAGAGCGAAGGACTCATCATTTCAACCCAAAATTATGACTCCGTCATTAAAGTGAATAGCAAGGCCATGACAATCACTGTCCAAGCTGGAACGCTGATGAGAGACGTGCTTGAAGCAGCAGCAAAGCAGGGCCTCGCTCTGCCAGCCATGACTTACATCAGTGGAGTTTCTGCATCCGGCGTTGTATCAACCGGAGCCCACGGCAGTGGCTTCGCCGGGAAAGGGAGCGGAGTTTATGAATACGTGGTGGGAATGAGAATAGTAGTGCCTGCGTCTCCTTCCGAAGGGTACGCAAAGATCATAAGTTTGACAGAAGCAGACGAAGATCTGAAGGCTGCCCGATTGGCTCTGGGAACGCTGGGAGCAATTTCACAGATAACATTCGCTTTGCAGCCCATGTTTAAACGGTCCGTTTCCGTCTCAATGAAAGATGATTACGATCTGGAAAACAAAGCCGAACGTTTCCTCAAAGCTCACACATTTGCCGACATATATTGGCTTCCTCACATCGGAAGGCTGTTTTTGTAGCCAACGATCGCGTTTCTGTCGATGTTGCAGGAGACGGCAGCAACGCATTCCTTCGTACTCCCACCACTGTCGCTGACATTGAAACAAGTGCTTATCAATGTGCGTGTTTCAAAATTTTGACATTAGTATTTATAATTACGTTTATAATTGAATATTAATATTTTGACAGTCATCGCATTGCACATTTATTACCATTGTATAATGTCTCTATAACATTCATTATTATACTCTATTATATAAATGCATCTGTATCGATCATCTTATTTCGTTTGTCATTGCCCTTCAGTCGGTTCAATCCAGGCAGAAGCAGATGTGGATGCAATTTGCAACCTTGTTGGAAACCAAACAATTCAATCTGTGGCGAATGGCTTGGGGTTTCTGAATGACGGAAAAACTTTCACGGGTTACCCAGTGGTGGGTTTCAATCATCGAATGCAAACATCCGGTAAATGTGAACAAGTTTCTGAACAAAAAGATGAGATTTGTACTCCTACCCAAATTTTTGATAAAAATGAGACCACATGTAGCTGGGACCGTCGCGTGAACACCTCTTTGTTCTTTAACGTGGAGCTGAGAGTTCCTTTGTCTCGACTCCGGGAAGCCATGAAGGATGTAAAGAAAATAAGAGATTTGAATCCCCAAAGGATGTGTGACCGAACTGTATTATCAATGAGGTCTATTAAAAAGTCTGAGGCGTACCTGGGACCTATTGAGGACCAGGTAACGATGGAGCTCAACACTTATCGACCCAAGGAATATGGTACGCCCAAGTGGAACGAAGATGTGTATGAAGAGATCGAACAAATGGTGATTGAGAAGTATGGAGGGGGACTACACTGGGGAAAGTCTGGAGGTCACTTGTTTGGAGGATTGGCCAAACGGACTGTGAACTTGGAAGGATTTTTGAAGGTGAAGGAGAGGTTTGATCCACAGGGAGTGTTTTCTAATGATTGGACAGATGGCTTGTTTGGAATTGGAGGGAAAGGTGTGGAGGAGTTGAGAGATGGATGTGCATTGGACAAGATGTGTAAATGTAGAGAGGATAGACATTGTGCTCCAGGCAAAGGCTTTTTTTGCAAGCCAGGGAGAGTATGGAAGTATGCTCGTGTTTGTACAAATATCAACTGAGAAGCTATTGTTTTATCCCTAAATAATTAGGTATATTATCATGCCTAACATCATCATAATGTTGGTTTTATATGTAACCAGTGCTTTGTTCAAAGCTTGGCTCATTCAAAATAAATCAGACTTTCAGAATTAAATGATTGTGTATCTCACAAACAATGGAAAGTCTTCTCACATGATGTGAATTGATTTTCTTCCAAACTAACTAACTATTCAAAATTTATGTCTTGATTTTTTGATATTTAAATATCAGTAAATATTAACAATATCTACAAACTTTGGGAAATATACTAAATTTGAGGATCATTTAATCCTATATTAGACATCTAATTAGAGCAATTTAATGGATTTAGAGTAAGGATCACCAGTAGTACATAAGCATGCAATGGACCTAGGATGATGTATGTTGATGTAATGCTTTGAAATATATTTTTTAATTATTTTTCTCTCATTTTGTATATCTCGGATTAATCTAGCATGATTTATGTGAATGAATGAATATATATTTAAATACAATAATATAGCATATTCATCAACATAATCATGCGCTAGTTCAATTGCAATTACCAGTCAACATGGTGTATAGTTAAATTTTTAATTTTGATAGTTCATAGGTTCAAATCAACAACTACAAAATGATTTGGGTCAAGTACACATCTATGGATATGATGTAGGGTGACAAAAGTTTGATTTGGGGATCATGATCAATCTTTGGGGATGAATGGTGTCATGAGTCAAAATTATATAAGAATATGCCACTTGAAAAATTATTATTTAAAAAATATACTCTAATTAAATTGGGGAAAAAATATAAGGAAAAGAAAATGGGAATGTAATTTTAATAGAGATGTAAAAGGACTCTAACCAAATGGGAAAGAGTGGTAAAGCTCCCCTAGATATGGTAGAGGCTAAAAGATTCAATATATTACACAACTCACACAAGGAATATTATTAAAATGTATTCCCCTCCATTTAGTTACATAGTATGATTACAAGGAATTCAAGAGGAGAAAAATATATTATTTTTTTAACAAATATAAATATGGTAAAAAAAGCATGAATATGATAAGCATTTAAGGACATGAGAATATATAATCATGAAGGCATGTGCAATAATTTAATATAAATATAAGATGCCTCCAATTTTGACAACAATAAATAACAATAACTTTAAATGTTAGATACAAATGATATAAGCATAAATGAAATGTAAGACTAATAAGAATAGTACATATAATTTCAGAAGTGTGACAAGGATCATAATCATAAAAGATAAATATGATATCATAAGCATTTGTACATATAATAATAAGCATGAAATGCAAATATCATAAGAGCAATAAATCATAAACATGAAACATAATAACAACTAAAAATCATGTATCATAGGAGTCTAACTAAAACATGTAGAAACATAAGTGGTAAATAGAGAAGCTAATAAATTGTAAGATTCAAATAAGGAATATACAATAATGTAAGTAAATATAGACAAATTTTTACTAACCCTATAAGAATAGATATCCTTAGTATTAGAAACTAGGAAGATCTAGGAGATTAGAAAACAAGCACATGAACAATTGAATATTGTATTAGCTAACCTTGGGATAATGAGCTCAAATCCTCAATATAAAGCATGAGGATGAGCAACCACATCCAATAAGAATAGGAACACATTCCATGGATTGAGGAGAGGACTCCTCATCCTGTAGTGGTGGCATGTTTCTCTCCTCTATGCAAGGGAGAGGTGTCAAGAAGGATTGGACACCTCTCAAGACACCTCATGCGGAATGAGTCAACGGTCAATTCCAGCACCTAACTAGGCTTAAGTTAGCCTAACTAGAGTAGAATACACTAACACTCCCCCCTTAAGAATAGATTAGGTGGGTATGAAGTAATGGGTCCCAACTACTAGCCATGTTAGGTACCCATGTACAAAAGTGTCCAAGAAGGTGGCACAAAGGAGTAGACAAGTGTCCTATAGGTTTCAACCTTAGGAACACTTAGAGTGTGCAAACCAACAACCTCCATGACCAGGTCATCAACCTTGTGTCCCAAGTGTTGAGTGACCTTTGAGGTGAGATGGAAATGCTTCCAACCTCAAAGAGGTAGCTCATAAGGTTTACCAAATAACTTGATAACCTCTCGAGGTCTCAATGGTTGCACATTCAATTAGACAAGAAGTTGTGTAACCTCATATTGACCTAAGTGAGCTTAAGTATAGTGTAAATAGTAATTTGAAACTAACATTTAGTTATTCAATATCTAAATTCTAGCATTATTATATCATAAACCACACATCGTAAGAATGAAAAGGAGATCACTCAAAAGAGAGACACTTATATACCTTATAAAACCCTTTTAAGAAAATACTAGCCTCTAAAACATCAAAACTAATATATTTACAACTTGACAAAACATTATAAGAAAATATTAGCTTCCAAGCGATAAGACATAAATATCAATATTCTCAATCAAGGAGGAATCCATACAAGATAAAAAAAATTCTTCTATATTAGCAGCCAAATATTTGTAATATATCCACAAGATTGATCAAAGAATAAAAGAGAGTCACATGTTCCACTCAATTCTCCTCAAGATATCCTAAAAAAGTAACTCAAGCACTAATGCACTAACACTAAGCTCCATTCATAAGGACTAAGCATAAGATGATGAATAACCTCCATCCTCGAGAAAAAAATATTAGAAGTTTCCCAAACTATAAAAGGTTGAAATAAAAAATAATCAAGAATTCATTGTAAGAAACATTTATTCAACAAAGAATAACTTCTTACTCCCCCTCATACTATTGGTATTTAAAGGAGATTGTTTTTGGAAATTTAAAATTAATTTTAGAGATCTAAATAAATTATTATAAAAAAAAAAATTCTAAACACAGTGGTTGATGAGTTCCTAGATGGACTACATGTTGCCCAAATTTTTTCTTCAATATTAATTTATGCTCAATATGTTGTTAGACCATGTCCAATTTGAGGAAGACAATATATTAGTAAATACCTTATTGAACTCATATTTACTATTATAAATTTTTAGCTATGCAATTGGCCTCATTAATGATTCACTAAATTTTTTAGTATTGATTAATTTCTTTTTTGCAACATTTCTTTGAAAGATCGTTTTAGTATTCTTTTATGATTTTCTAGCGTACAATTATTACATGGGGAGATAATTGGATAAACCTAAATTAAACCATTCAAATCCTTCTAATGATTAATCATGTGTAAAATTCTATGTGCTCATTTGGAAAAAATAAATTGAGTACATATAGCATGTCATTTTTGAGGAAGCAACTAAAGTTGATAAAATAATAATCAAGGATATGAAAAAATAGCCTAAAACAAATTCCCTAAGCGATTTGAGATATATTTTATGCTCATAGAATATTATTAACATTTTGGCAAGGAATATGAGAAAATGTAGCTAGACACTTATATCCATGTTGAAAAGGACAACTTTCATTTGTTAGGGGTGGTAGAAATGGTCTCTAAAGTTCTTAATTAGGCTATGTACATGAAAATTGTTATTGCTATGCTAGAATTCTCTAAAATATTTATCATAGAACATGGTGCATAGGAAATGGATTTTATACTATCCTAATACAATAAGGAAGACAACTTAAGTTTAAAAACTTGATTTTTAGTAGGATACAACCTATAATAGAGAAAAAATCACCCATTGAAAAGAGATTGCACTAACTATAAAGCTAAAAGATAAAGAGAAACACCCTTTATCTATGGGTATAAGTAAAGGTGCTACAAATATGAAACATGATAGGAGAGAGGATAAAATGATGGGATAGAGGAAGATAATGATATAAGAAAGAAGTATATTTAATAGATAGATTTGGAATACAAATGAAATATGAATATAATAAAGGATGATAATTGATATTGTACCATCTTAAGTGTAATATGCACTATATATTAATACATATATGATACCATATATTGGTTGTACTCATGTTTAATATTTAATGGTTTATAATAAGTTTATTAATAATGGTGTTGCCAAAAAGTGTATGCTTTGCTTGATATGGGAACAATTGATGATAAATTGGACTTAATGAGGCCTTGATTTAGTGTTGTGAGGTGTCTACACATCCTCACTAGGTCTTGGGTCCTTGAAAATTTAATAAAATACATTTATTGATGTCTTGCAAGAGTGTTGTAAGGTGTTGTAACATATCTTCACACTTTTCTAAGACCATAATGTTATAATTCACCTAAATAACCTTACCAAGACCTATTTCAAAGTGTTGTAAAGTCTTTTAATAAAAATTCACACTTTCTTAGGCTTGGCATCAATATTTACACCCTTCTTATGCTTTAAATGGCCCCTTTGTGCACTTATAGGCCTTAATTAAGTGTCTTGTTGAAGAAGAACCTGATAAATAACATTTAATACATCTTAATATCTGAAATCCACTCAAAATTTCCTAGGTGGACCAACTCTCCCATAGGGGCTACTTAGTCCTATTTGGCACAAAAATCAAAATTAATTCAAATTTCTTTCAGGTATTTATTCTATAAGACCACATGTCGGCCTATGATGAGATATCACTAGGCTACTAAGGGACAAGAGTGTATAAATAAGTGTTTTTCTCCTCATTTTTCATCTTCTACTATCCTATCTCCTAAAATATCCTAACTCATCTTAATTCATCATGTTCTCAAGTCAAGCAAGCTAGGGTTTTATCATTGCAAAACATCAAGATAGCTTCCTAAGACATTCAGGGGCATATCCTTCAACTATTGCTGCAGAAATTCAAGATCTATCACCATGGCAAGGTACTAATTCCATTGTTTCACACTTCATTACTTTGTCTCTTCATTTTGGTGTAATTACCTAAAATGGGTTTGACCAAGGAAAACCCCCATGTCTTAACAATCAACATTTTCTCCTTCTCTCTTCGTGTGTTTACAGATTTAGGAACTTTGAAGGTTTGCAAATCATTGAAGATTAGTTTGAAGACTCATTGAAGAAATATCTTTATTGACCTAGCCAAAATATCAACAAAAATTCATTTTTAGGCCCAAAAATCAGAGTTTTAGAAGCAGACACCTATGGGAAACTGAAGTGTAGACTTAGAATATCTGTTTTCACTTCTGAATTTTAAGAGATTCAGAAGTGGACTAAGTTTCCAATTTGAGCGACTTAGTCTCACTGAACCTAACTTTCAGTGATTTTTGGAGATATGTATACCCATTTGGCAAAAATTGGTTTTTGGGTAGTTTTTCTAGATTTGAGACTAAGTCACCCAAACTAGCCTAAGTGTTCCACCAAGCTTAAAAATCATAATTTCTAGAATTTCAGAGTTGTTTCATGTCTACAACACACTTCAAGGTGCACACCTTTTGTCTCGAATCTTTCTATTTATTTTTATTTGCATTTCTAGGTCATTTATTTTTCCAACAAGTTGCATCTCTTAGGTTTCAGTCATCTTTCTTTTTCAATTATTTTGCACTTATGACATTACATTTAGACATATTTCATCCCTCTTTACATTAATCTTGAATTTAAACATTAGAATTTTGGCCCATCTCTCTCCTTTTAGGTGAAAAATCTAGAAGAGTTAGAGAGTATTAAGGTGCCAAAATCATTGTTTACAATAACTTTATTCTATTATCTATAATTCCCACTGCAAACTCTTGAATCTTTTCACTCATTGTGATAGTATTCTTATCTTTGAAACTAGGATATCAATACAATATTTCAAGTACTTAGGCCTATATTCTCTAATTTTATCCCCTTACAAACATTTTTGGCTTTATTTTTAGGACCTTGGTAAAAGGGATTAATGAGAGATTTAAAATTATGGGAAGATTAATTAAGGTAGAAATTTACTTTTCTAATAAGATAAAGAGATGGGTATAAGTAATTGATATATCAATTATGATAAGGAAGACTTGAATAAAATGAGGATTAATTTAACTAAGAAAATATAAAATCTCATTATCTACAAGAGATTTCCTTAGGTATCATAAGGCCTTATGAGAGGGGATTAAGTACCTAGGGGATGAAAAATGGAAAGGGGAGTCCTAAAGGGACCACTTAACAGATGTGACCCTATAGGGAAAATAAAGATTAAGCCATTAAGGATGGGGATTAATAGAATCTTAAAAAAGAATAAAATTATGGAAGAACGAAGAGTGAGTTAAGGTAAGTGATTGAATTAACAATGCAGGTGAGCATGGAGGAATGGAAGTTGAGAAATATTTAGGAAAAATAAGAAAGACACTATAAGAGAATATAGAAGGTACACAAAAGAAAGATAGAGAGAATATTACACACTATGGAGGTTGTTAATAATGAAAGCAAGCAAGAAGAAGATCTAATAGAGAAATAATTAAGCATGGATGAATATTCAAGAGGGGGTACAATTGAACATTATATTTTTACCAAGATTGATAAAACTATTAAAATAAAGGAACCAACATTAATTATATCACTCTATAAGAAAGATAAATCTATGAAACTCAATATCCATATTGAACCAACAACATTCATCTTATAAGGGTGAGAAAGATAGGTTGAAGAATGTGTAGTATTTAATAAGTCACTAGAAGAAGGGTGTCAAAATAGGGGTGCTCCACCATTCAAAAAATTTATTCTAAACTCTCGTTTTAATGCTGACCTATCTAACCTAAAAGTTACAATAAAAAAATAATTTAAGGAACTGTTAAACCATTTCACAAGACTACAACCCATGGATTTTAGTGTAGAATATTTTAATAAATATGTAAGGAAAACTGTGGATTTATAAAAGGAGAAAATGATGAAAGAATGAAACCCATTGATTTACTAGTCCACACTTAAGGTATGAATTTATTATACCAATGTGGGAAGTTCGAGCACAAACATGTGGGACATGGTTTGTGAGATAGACTCTAGAATATTAGAAGCAAGTTCTTCATATGATATATGAAATATTTTCCTAATTATATGTGGGGAAGAAATGAGAAAGTAATTCCTCAAAAATGAAATTAGGTAATTTAAGATGATGAATTATAAAACTTAATTAAATAACATGTGTCTTTTCTAAGATTCAATGATTCATTGTTAGGACACAATGTTATTAGGTGTTAGAGCCTTAAATAAAATTTATAGATATTATTATAATATAAGGTTATAAAAACTTACATATAATATTCTTTATTAAGCATGTCCCATTTAAAATAATTATCTAGTCTAATAATTATTAGATTATTATTATGTATGAATGGTGGTTGTTGGATAGGTGTGACTAATGCCCCTATTCTAATTTTACCACCATTTCTCCTACATTCAAGTAGGTTCTTTCTTATTTGATAGTTTGAGAATTTGGATATTTTATATACTGAATTATATTAGTATGTAGAAGGTGTATTATTGGTCATGTGAAAGTAGGTAGAATTCTCTCAAGTTTAGTCTATTCTTCATTACACTATTTTTTGTACGCAGGTATGTGCAGGATCATCATGGAAAAAACAAGCCTTTAAGTGGCAAAAAATTCAGAAAAATTAGAGTTAGGCAACTTCACATAAAAAAATGAATAAGTTATCTATATTATTTCAAAAATATGTAAGAATAGAAACTGTAGCAAATTGAATGTAGTTTCTAAACTACTAGGTTTTAAAAAAAAATAAAAATCTATTTGGTGAAAAATTGAAATTTCAATGGAGTAGTACTTAAATTTCAGGGAAAAATAAGTAGGTATTTGTCTAACCACCCTAACCACAATAAAATGATAATATTTTTTATATGATTTTAGATAGAAGTAGAGGACTCATGTCTCGATGTGATGCATATTTTTTTGTAATTTTTTTCCAAGTAAATAATTAAATAATGAATTTTTTATTACAACTTTTAAAAAATATAAAAACTTGTATGTCTGACCACCTTAACTTGTTCAAAATTCATGAAATTTATTTTTTCTTTTTTTAATCCTATAGTATTCAAATCATAGAATGTGATGCATGTTTTGGATTTAAAAAATGTGATATCATTTGAAAGCTATAGATTTTTTTCAATCAGCCTATCAATCAGGACTTTAGTCATAATTCAAATAGAAAATGAATAATAATTACTTATTAAATTCAAAGTAAAGTATAATTTATATTGGTGGAAAGCTGATAATATCCTTCAAAAACCCTTTTCGTTTCATCAATTTTGGGTAAAAAATAATTCGTCAACCACATACCCATCATATTGCCACTTTTTAGCCCATCATGATCCTGCACATACCTAGTCTTTTAAATATGATGCTTTATGGGTTTTTAATACATGAAATGGTTTTCCCCATGTATATCTTGTGTAATGTGTAAAATTTATCCTTTTATAGTTCTCATTTTATTTATAATGATTTCTATCCTAAGATCCTAATTTTTAACATGGTACCAATGTAGGTTAGGCTATACTAATCATTTTTTATAGGTTATACTATAATATATGTAGAACATGATGATAAACCTATTTATGCTCACTCAACACATGTGCAAGGCTATATTTACAATACATTTTATGTGCCTTTTCTATTATTTTAATATTCATTATTTCATTTTCTATTTCAAGAGTTGATGGTGTCCATTGAATTATAATCACACTAAGTATCCCAATATTTGTTGGATTAAATCACATGCGTGAATAGATATTTTTTAGTCTACTTAGGTTGCATCAATCCTTTCTATTAGTTGAAAGACTAGTGGCAATAGTCATAAATTTTGGATTTACACTTTTCAATTATATTTACTTGTTTCTAATATTATTTTTCACTAACAAACATCTAAGACACTTGTATTATAAATTTAATTAGGATGCCATTTTATACTTTAAAAAAAAGTAACATTATATTTCTTATCTAGCCAAGTTTTCATGAATTGTGATTATGGAGTTGATTGGTGACATTTTTTTATCCAAATCCTCAATTATTAGCCTTCCTTCTTATAAATTTTAATTATGAGACCAATACTAATGAAATTTATGAAATATATATGCTTGAAAATCATAATTGTTTTATCAAAGAAAATATACACATTTATTATTATTATTATTATTTAAATTACCTCTAAACATATTCAAAATTTTATATCTATTTATAATTTTAAATATATAAATGTTTTATAAATAGTTTTTCTCTACATATTATTTACCTAGATTATTGAGTATGAAAACTCAAGCTTATATGGAGATCTACAACAGGAAAATTCAGCATTATATCTAATAATTTCATATTAGAGTAAAAAATGATATATAATTGTATGTAAGGTAATGAGACAATGCAAAAGATAATGCCTTGAATTGTGAGAAAACATAATTTTATGATGATAATCTATTCTAAATCATGAAACCTAGAAGATTCCTTATATGTCAAACGTCTTATTTAACTCCATATATTTATAAAAATAAATTAAAAAAATTATATACAAAGGAAAATACATTAGGTCATGTTTGTTGATATAAGGACATGGAATTAAGAATTAATAAAATAACACCATCTATATAAATTCAACCCCTATTGATAAGGCATGATGTTTAATCATACGAAAAATAGGATAACATTAAAAATAGACCGTAAATTTCCTTTACCTACTCATAATCTTCAACAGTCATGAAATGTAGTTGTCTTCTTAAATTTCTCTCTCAAACTACTAATTCCTATGACTTTATGTTGTTATGGAACACAAGAATGTAAAAAGAAAAAAAATATAATCATTTTAGTTTATGCTTAGCATGGTAGTTGAGAGACAGCATGAACATTTTCAATGTCATTTAAACAATTATATTGGTGAGTTGAAGATAAGAAAATAATATTTAATTATTAAACATGATGTAGTGTTGAGAGGGGGGTGAATCAACATATATTAAAACTTAAAACCATTCCCATTTGAAGATTAAACATCACGTCACATAAATTGAAAAATAGAGAAGAAAAGAGAACATGCACCACCCAAGGACACCAATATTATGTGGAAAACCGAATGAAGGAAAAAACATAGTGGGAATTAACTCACAATATATGAAGCTCACTACTTATAAATATTATAATGTTGTTTAAGGCTCACTTCCTATGGACTTGAAAACTAAGGAATACAACCTTAGGGAAAGATACAAAGGACCTTATGAGAATCATTATCTCAAAGTAGGATACATGAAAATTATAATGAGAAATATGAATATGAACTGCTATGAAGAAGCATCCAACATACGTTGATGTTATAGTCCATTTTTCATATAATTATACCTTCACACTAACTTCACATACTTCATCTTCAACATACTACTCAGTCACAATTCCTTCACACTTAACACCTTTATAAATGGATTTGATCTTCTATATATATATATCCTTTGCAAAAGCTCAAAACTTTAATTAGGTCATCTCCAAGATATCCTTTAGAAGAAATGTATGATATCACACTAGTTAGCTCCAAGCATGTATAGTATTTACAAGAAAAAAGTTGAAGATCAATACATGAAATTATAAGACCCAAATGTAACATAACACATTTTCTAAAAAAATTGATTAATCAGGATCAAGCACAGATAAAGGAAACAAGTTTATTTGCCCAAAGAATGACAACACCAAAATTTCCATTTGTTAATATTTACACCATTAGAGAGATCAAAACAATCATGTCAAGACCAAGATGTGAATAATCTAGTTTATGAAAATATTTCCTCAACCTTTTTCCCAAAGTGTCTTATCATCATATGCTAGCACTAAAGAAACCCACTAAAAACATGAGAACATAGCACTTACATTGAATACCAAACTGCAAGACTAGAACTACAATAGTGGAGGAATGTGGAGCATTCTCCTAGATAGACTTCAATGCAACTTCTTGAACTAGAAAAAATTGAGCAACTTGAAGATACTAGAACTTTATTTTAGCAACACATATATTATCAAGAACATTAGGAGAGAGCATGAGACAGACTGCAGATCTTCAAAATATCTTTCCAACATTAGTCATGCTTCTAATCCTCATCTTAATATATTAACATGAAAATAACTCTACTATCAAGAATAATGTATTATATGAACATCAACAATAATACTTCTTTGATAAGGCATGAAATCCAACCATGAACTTATTCAACTCTTCTCTTCTTTGATAAGGCATTACATCCAACCATGAAATTGTTCTGCTTCTCTTTGATAAGGCATGACATCTAACCAAATGTTAGCCCACACTTAATTTAACAAAGAAAACCAATGCCAAGGACTAACATCAATGACAAACAACAATCAATGTTGACAACAACTTCCAAAAATATCCATTAATGATAACCATCAATATTGACATCAATAACAACACAACCATTAGTGTTGAAATCAATAACACAACCATCAGTGTTGAAATCAATGGCAACAACTTCCAACATGATGTATGTTGATTTAATTCTTGTAAACACATTTTATTTGATTATTCTTCTATCCTTTTGTATATCTTACTTTAATCTAGCATGATTTATGTGAAAAAATGAATATACATTTAAATGCAATAATATAGCTCATAAAGCAACATAATCATGCACTAGTTCAATCTAGTCAACATGGTGTATGATTTTTTTTTTTTTTGATAGTTCATAGGTTCAAATATACAACCAAAGAATAACTTGGGTCAAGTCCACTTCTATGAATATGATCTAGGGTGAAAAAAGGTTGATTTGGGGATATTGGTCAATATTTGGGGATGAGTGGTGCTGAGAGTTGAATTCATACATGAATATGCCACTTGAAGACTTATTATTGGAAAAATATACTCTAATTAAAATGTTACAAGAATATAAGGAAAAATGACATGGGTATGTAATTTTAACAAAATTTTCATGTATCCCCAATTCAATGTGTATATGAACTACTAGGTGGATGCATTCCAAAGTAAAATAAATAATTAACATGAAAATTAAGTATTTTTTTAATACTCAAAATGATACAAATAATTTTGAATTACACTCACAACATCATTATACTCACAACATTATGATCACTCCATCTAAAAACCTAAGAAATAGAAAAATTATGGATTGAGTAGCATATTTGACACATGTAAAAAAACAAAATTTAAGTTGATTGAAGAAAAACTATCCTCAAATATAATAAATTTAAATAGATAAATGTAAGAGATTCTACCCAATACTAAAGTTGGTAAAACTCTAAGTAAGTCAAAATGTAAAAGGAATCTAACTAAATGGGAAAAATTGGTAAAGCTCCCTTAGATATGGTAGTGAATAGAAGCTTATCACTACAATACATAGCTTAGTCAAGGCTAGTAAGGCCATCTTTGGGATGGTTAGTGGGGTGACTAAGGCCAAGAAAGTCCTTCATATGCAATGAGCCTCTCGGGATGTGAAGGAGCAACTAGAGGGCAGTGCAACTGGATTGATGGAGTAGTATAGTGAGGCTATGGAAAAACTTGAGAATGAATGGAAGCATATATAATTTTTGAAGGAGTAATTGGGTCTGGTGGTTGGCATTTTTTGGTTTTTTTCTCATTTCTCTCTATGGGCCTATGTGCCCTTTGTAAAGATAGTTTTGGTTTTTTCTTTAAGACTATTGTTCTATGCTGGTATACGGTTTATGTTGTTTTGTGTATTTAGGTGTTAGAATTTTTGTAGTGTGTTGGTTGGTTTTGTGACCCTTGCTATATTTTTTTGGTTGTTTTGGTGGCCTCCAGTCCTTGTTCTACTCTTTGGTTGAGTTCAAGGGCCATTTCCCCCACTTCTATCACCAAAAACATATATTCCCCTCCATTTAATTATATAGCATGGATACAAGGAATTCAAGAGGAGAAAAAACTATAAAAAGTTTAACAAACATAAAATATGGTAAACATAGCATCAATATGATAAGAATGTAAGGACATGAAAAATTTATATAATCATGACTACATGTGTAATAAGCTAAATATGAGATGCCTCCAATGTTGACCTCAATAAATGAAAATGATAGAACAAGAATAGTTACAAATGGTAGATAATAATCACGTAACCATAAATAAGATGTAAGCCTAATAAGGATAGTACATATGTAATTTTACAAGTGTGATAAGGATCATAACCATAAAAGATAAACATGATAAGAGGGAGGATAGAATGATAGGATGGAGAAGAATAATGGAGAGAAGAAGATAAGGATATAAGAAAGAAGCATATATGTAATAGATATCCTTACAATAGATATGAAATATGAATGTAAGAAAGGATGAAAATTGATAGTGCACCATCTAAGTGTAACATCCAATTGATACTAAGACATATATGATACCATA
The DNA here is from genome assembly GCA_007258455.2 of Sequoia sempervirens. NCBI lineage: Eukaryota > Viridiplantae > Streptophyta > Pinopsida > Cupressales > Cupressaceae > Sequoia > Sequoia sempervirens. The sequence continues at coordinate 16,887 of VDFB02267271.1, forward strand.
TATTGTTAGAAATTAATTATTAGCTAGTTGTTAGTGTTTCTTTTTTAGGTAATTGTAAGTTGTACGAATATATAAATCCATTGAATGTAATAATGATGTGTTGAAGATGAATGATTGAATTTGTGTATTGGAGCCTTTTTCTCTTTATTTGTTTTTTTTTCATTTTCAATATGATATTAGAGAAGTTTTTATTGACCTCTTTTATTTCTCTCATCTCTCCATATTTTTCAATATTTTCATACTTTTTCATTCCCCTTTGTTCATTTTCATATGAAAAATTAAAAAATACAAAAAATTAGATGTGTTGCAAGAACATGTAGGAAGTTAAGGTGGTTGAGAAGACTCTTTTTTATCTTTTTGTTATGAGGGTTTTCTTATTGAAATATTGGTATGGATCTATTATGCTTCTCTTTTATGGATATTTTATTTTTCAAAGGAGCAACCATGTTTTCATTAGGAACCATTCCATTACTCATATATTGTTCTAATTATAAAATGACAGTTTAAGACAATCTCGCTAAAACTCCAATATCTTTCTTATTTCTCAACAAAATTTAAAATTTTAAAAATGTTATAAAAAGTTGTTGACTAGGAGCACAAAACTCAAAAAAATGTTTGAGAATACATTTCATATTTAATTTGCAGTGTGATGTCGAAGACAAAGGTATTTGAATTGCCATTTATTTTTCATGGATCCATAAGGGTGTAACAATATTTTTATTTTCACAATGTAATCGGATGCATTATTATTGAAAATTGACATCCAAAGAAAAAAATTAATTGGAGGGGTGAAATTTGAAGTAGGCCAATTGTTGATATTGTAGCACCAAAACAAAAGTCCTATGTTAGCACTAAAGGTGGGTGTTACAAATTAGTGCTTAATAATTAATAATGTAAGTGATTATAAAATAATCACTTTAGTTAGTTGAGATTAGTTTTTGTTTAGCGATCAACAAGTTTTGAGATTAGTTATTTAATAGAGATTAGTTAATAGTTAGTTGTTAGTTAGTTATTGGGTAGTTCTAGGTTGTATGGCTACATGAAGCCATTGATTGTGATAATGACGTGTTTAAGATGAATGACTAAATTAGTGTATTGGATCCTTCTAATCTTTTTCTTTTTTACAATTTCAATACAGATTGGTTGTACTCAAATTTATTTTTTTATGATGTATATTAAATTTGTCAATAACATTATTTTATTATCTATGTACACTATTATTTGCCACTAAAAACTCTTGTAACTTTCTATACTCAATTTCATTCTCTTCTTATCTTTGAAACTAGGGTATAAATACAACATTTCAATTACTTAGGTGTAGATTCTCTAATTTTATCCACTTGTCAACATTTTGGATTTATTTTTGGGACCTTGATAAAAGGGATAAATGAGAGATCTAAAGTTATAGGAAGATTAATTATGGAAGAAAATTTGTTTGATAATAAGATAAGGAGAGGTCTAAATAATTGATATATCAATTATTATAAGGAAGACTTGAATAAAAGAAGGATTAAAACTAAGAAAAAAAAAATCTCATGATCTACAATAGATTTCCTTAGTTCTTATAAGGCCTTATGAGAGGGGGTTAAGTACCTAGGGGATAAAAATGGAAAGGAGGGATCCTAAAGAGACCACTTAAGAGATGTGGCCCTATAGAGAAAACCAATATTAAGTCATTAAGGATGCAAAGAATGATTAATATAATCCTAAATCAAAAATACCTATGGAAAAAATAAAAATATAGAGTTAAGGGAAGTGATTGAATTAGCAATAAAGGTGAGCATGAAGGAAATGAAGTTTAAAAAGGTTTAGGAAAAATAGGAAAAATGCTACAAGACAATAGAGAAGGTAGAAGAAAGAAAGATAGAGAGCATGAGGAGGGTTGTTGCCAATGAAGGAATACTTCACAATATGAAGGTTGCTACTAATGAAATTAAGAAGAAAATCTCATAGAGAAATAATTCAGCATCGATGATTATTCAAGAGGGACTTCAATTGAACATTATTTTTTATCAAGACTAATAAAATTCTACTAATAAAGGAACCAAGGTCAATTGCACCACTCCATAAGAAAAATAAATCTAAGAAACAAGATAGGGTGAAGAATGCATGGTATTTAATGAGTCACTAGAAGAAGGTTGTAAAAGTAGGGGTGCTCCACCATTCAAAAATTTGATTCAAAACTCTCATTTTATTCTTGACCTATCTAACTTAAAAGTTACAATTAACCAATAATTTACTAAAGTACATAGACTTTAGTGTATATTATTTTAATAAAGTACTAAGGAAAAGTGTGGATTTATAGAAAGGAGCAAATGATGAAATAATGTAACTGTTCCATAGAAAAAAGGCAACTTGCTTGATTTGGGGAATAATTGATGATAAATTGGACTTAATGAGGCCTTGATTCAGTGTTGTGAGGTGTTTTTCATAGCCACACTAGGTCTTGGACCCTTTCAAATGCATTTAATGATATCTTGTAAAGGTGTTGTAAAAGACTTTCATGATTTTCTAGACTTAATGAACCCATTTTCCCTTAATTCAACATTATAAAATGTATTTAAATACATCTTCACATCAATCTAGAAGGCTTGTAAAGTAAACCTAATGATAATCTATTGTTGTAATGTGTCCTACACATTCGCATTAGATGTTGTGCCTTTCTAGGCTGAGTGGACCTCATTTTAGTGTTGTAAAGTGTATTTAATCACACTTTCACATTGAATTTTGTGTCCCAAACCCTAATTGAGCTTTACATCATCATTAATAGGCCCCTATTACCCCATATTGTGCATCCTGAGGCATAATTTGATCAAATAATCGAGAGTCATCATATAAACCTGATTTCCTCATTCCCCAAGAACCCAGCTAGGAAATGGGCCCCACTAAGACTAATTCGTAACCTATGGAAAATGGGTCCCTACTAGGTGGGACTTATTCGCCCAAGGTGGTGAATGAGTCCCATTTCAAGGGCCATTTTTTACTTTTGATCAGGAAAAATTAGGTTTTAAGTTTAATTTTTCTTCATGTTGGCCTTAGGGATCCAATTTTTGGGTAAATAAGGTGAATTTCCTATAAAATCAAGTCTCTAGACCATAATTTACATCTCATAACTCATTCACACATCTCTCACCATTCATTCATCATCTATCTTCTCTATCAAGTCAAGCAAGTTAGGGTTTCATCATTGCAAGTCATTAAGTTAGCTTCCTAAGATATTCAAGGGAAGATTCTTCATGTTTTGCTACAAAAATTGAAGATCAAACATCATGAAAAGGTAATAACTCCATTATTTCATGCTTCATTACATTCTTTCATCATTTTGGTTTAATTACCTACAAAGGGTTTTGACCAAGGCAAATCCTCATGCCCTAACATCCAACATTTATCTTTCTTGTCTTGTGTGTTTATAGATTTAGACATCTTGGAGGCTTGGAAATCATTGAAGATTTCATTACAAATTTTTTCAAGTCATCTCTTACTTGGATAAGGAAAAATATCAACAAAAAGTCACCTTTAGGCCTGAATTTGACAGTTTTAGAACTAGACACTTGGAGAAGTAGATAGTGCAAACCGAAGGCTCCTATTTCCACCTTTGAATCTTTAGAAATTAAAAAGTGGAATAATTAACCATGGGTGGATAATGAGTCCCAATTTTAGGTCTGATTTTATTTTTCTACATTTTGGATACCCATTTCTCTGAAACAGGCTATGGAACAGTTTCACAAATTTGGGACTAATTCGCCCAGAATGGCGAATGAGTCCCACTAGGCCTAAAAATTAGGATCAAAAAGTCATTTCAAGTCTCCAACATGTTTACAGGTTCACTTCTTTAGTTCCATTCATTTCTATTGTGGTTTACTTTCATTTCTAGGTGTTTTTGCATTACACAATGTGTTTTCAAACAATTCACATTTCCTTAGTTTCAATTCATTAATCAATCAATTTTAACAATTAGCTGCATCTAGATCATTAAATTTAGTCATAATTTCATTATTTTGAGTGAAACACTTGAGCAAAAGAGACACAACATTCCACACTTCATAAAATCTATGGTTCAGTAACCTATGTATTTACAAGTGTAATGATGGAAAAAGTATCCCTCTATAATTTCACACTTTATTTGGGAATGGTTAACATTAAATGGATCTAATGTCACCTTTATCTAGTGTTGTAATCTATTTAACATATTCACATTGGATTTATGGTCATTTTAAGCTAAATAAACCTAATTTTGCCTTAATTTAATGTTGGAAAATGTATTTATTTGCACCTTCACATTATGTTTTTGGTCCTCTTACATTTATGGCCTTCATATCATCATTAATAGGCCCCTAAGACCCTATATTATGCATCTTGAGGCTTACTTCAACTGAAATCCTGACATAGACATCAAATATACTTAATTTCTTGACTCCCCAACATTTTGTCAAGCTAAAAAGGCATGGTAGGACCCATATGATTCCTTGGGCATTTGAGACCCATCCAGATGAGACCTATATGCCAAAAGTAGTGCATGAGTCCCATTTGGCCCATTTTTAGGGTTTTGAAGAGAAAATTAAGGTTTTAAGTTAAAATTTCATGAATGTTGGCCTCTGGGATCTAATAAATGGTAAATTGGATGGATTTCCTATATAAACAAGGTATCAAATAATTATTTCACTAAGACTTCATGATATCAACATAAGTTGTCAAGATTTAAGCATTCCAAGACTTCACAAGAGCATCAAGATAATTTACAAGAGCATTTCTAAGGCATTCCAGGGTAGAATTATTCATCATTTATTGCAACAATTCAAGATCCATTATCATGTCAAGGTTATCAAGAATCAAGCATGTTGTTGAGCTAGTGTTGTGATGTAGCATCGAAGATACATTTACAAGCATTATTTCATATCAAAGTTTAAGATCAAGATCTACATTCTACATGGCCACTTCATGTTAGATTGTACACCTAAATATCAAGACATATTTCAAGGTATTATTGTTCATGTTTAATATTTCATGTTCCATGTTCATATTTCATTGTTTCATAAGAAGGTTTAATTACCTAAATAGGTTTTGACCAAGGCAAACCCCTATTTCTTAGTAGTCAACAAGTTTTTCCTTCTCTCTACATGTTTGATTGCTGATATAGATGCTTTAAGACTTGAAGATCCTTTAAAAATTAGGTTACAAGATTGAAGAAAGTCATCAAGTTGTCACAAGGTTGCAATCTTCATAGAAAGTCACCTACATGTTGCAAATTAGGGTTTCATATCTGTCAACAAAGTGTAAAAGGAATAGAAGAGATAGTAGAGTAGGCTCAAGTCTCGATCCTTCAAAAGAGCATAGTGGGACTGATATGACATGTGTCACATATGAGTCCTAGTACAGGGATATTTCTAGATTTCAAGAGATTCAAACTCACCACTTTTAGATTCATGTTTCCACCTAGAAACCCTATTCTAGGACTAAATCACCCAAACTGGTGTATGAGTCTCAGTGGGCATCAAAAAATAGGTTTATAGGGTTTTGGATCTTGTCGTGACCTTATCATTCTCCTAGGTGCACTTCTGTACTTCCTCGGTCTTTTATTCTACATTTTAGTTTCATTTCCTAAGTCATTTAGTTAGGCTTTGTATTATACTTTGAATGTTATTTTCATTTCTTGTTTTTCCAAGCCCTAGCATGGTGGTGAACCTTCTTGCTATCTTTAATCACACCCTAGGATACATTATTGCAAGATTTCTTTCCCCCATTTCATCCTTTGATTGAGATCTCTAAGGTTTCCTTAAGTGTAACAAGTGTGAAGTAGGAGCCCTATCTTGTCAAAGGTGGGGTACCTTATTTCCATTGTTACATTTTGGTGAACTCAACATGAAAACCTCTTTTTTGAATTGGAATGCATCATAATCCTATATCTAGCTTATATTGACTTTGCATTAGGGTTTTGCATTAATTAATTTGTATCTAGGGTTTCTAAATATTGCATTAGTGAAATTGCATATAGGTTTCATTTTTGCATCTTAGATCATTAAATCTCATCTAAAATATGTATTTTTTCTTAGCCTAGACATCATCCTAAATAGAATACATGACATTCACATATAATTTGTTGAAAATGGTGCATGAACCCTAATCTGGGACTCATATGCCCCTATGGACAATTTAGTCCTAGTATAGGTTGTTTTACCTACTTTTTGGTATTTCTATGTTGTGCATTTTCAAGAATTTGACCCCTCTAAAAACCATAATTGGGACTCATACATCCCTCTAGGAAAATTAGTCCCAAATCAGCCCTAAAACTACCTTTTACAACATTAAAAACCTTGTTTTTGCATTTTTGTTTGTTGTCATTAGTTACTTGTTTCAATTGGATGAGTTTTTGTTGCATGCATTTTATTAGATCTAGCATAATTAGACTCATTTCATGCATGGATTAAGTTCAAATTGGAATTTACAACATTTAATATTCAATTATCATGTTCAAAATATAAAAATTGCATTATCCTTTTGCATGTTTTCTCTATCATTGCTCCACTTCAAAATTGTAGGAAAACCATTACATCGTGATTTCATTGCAAAAATCTATAGTTATCATACTTCATGCACTATTTTTATATCTTTTTGTTTGTCATTGATCCCTCTCCTAGTATCCCTTCTATGAGTGAGGTTAGTTTAGTGACAGAGAATACAACCTTGGGTAATCATAACATTCATATTCGTTCTTCTCCTAATATCTCTCCAGGTTATGAAGAAGATATTTTAGTGCTAGAAGAACTAATTGATGATAGTTTTGAGAACCCTAGTTTTTTCTCTCCTCTTACCTCTCCTATTAGGGAAGAAATTACTAAACAAGAGGACATAACAATAGGTAATCATGAAGATCACATAACACAACAAGAGACCATTGAAACCTACCCACCTAACATTCCAACTAGTCTACATTCATCTCCCAACATCTTTCCCTCTTGTGATAATGTTGTAAATGATGAGGATATGTTGGTGTTAGATAATCAAATCTTTAAGGTCTATAACAACCCTCTTTATGATTCTTCCCCTACCTATCCCATTTTAGAAGACATCATGGGACAAAGGAATGAAATTATGGAAAATCTTGAAAAACACATTTGTTCTTCTCTTAGTATCTCTCCTAGTTCTAAAGACAATACTTTTACCAATGAAAGTCATGAGAATCTTATGTGTCTCCCTTCCCCTAAGGAAAAACCTTATTGAACAAGAAAATCCAACCATTCATAATTCCCCTACTTGCAATGAAGTAATCTTAGAAGAACCAACCTTTGAATGTCATTAACATCTAGTTTGTAGTTCTCCTAAAAGCTATCCTCCTAGGGAGGATATCATGATGCAAGAAAATGACAAAATTCACAATAGTGATGTGAATTCCTTGGATGATGGTGAAAAGATGAGACTAGACTCCCCTTCATTAGTGAGACATCAAATTGAAACTGTCGAGGTTATTAATGCACAAGTTTCCATTAGACACCCCTTTACTATTGGACCTCCTACATACCTTGTGGGACATCCTAAGAATCCTCTAATTCTGTCTACCCTCATAATGACCACAAACTCAAAACAAACCTTAACTTATCCTTTAGCCACCTAAGAATAATATTTTGCAACAACTGAGTTATAACACCATTGCTCATACATATAACACTAGAAACAATCCACAACCAAGAAAAAAACCTTCAATAACCCTCCCATTGCCTAATCATATCCTGTCGAACCCTATCTTACCAGGTTCACCTCGTTCGGCTCCACAAAGTGGAAAGGAGTATGATCAAGTGTCGAACAATTAAAGAAAACTCCTACTAATATATCATTATGGGACCTTATTCAAGCCTCCCCTCATTATCATAACATGATTCAAAATGCTTTACAACAAACTTTCCCATCCCTTATAATGCACAACCAAATGAAATAGTAGCCATGATTCAAGGAATAAATGCTGACATTGTTTTCCAACAAAGTGAGCTCCCTCCTTTTGAAATGCAAAAAAAATGATGCTTTAGTGATAATAGTTTCCTATGATAGGTGGGGAATGAAAAGAACTCTTGCTGACAATGGCTCTGCCCTTAACATGTATAGTTTAACCCTTTTGGAGAGACTTGGCATGGATGATTAAAAAATTCAACCTGGCATTTTTTCAAAG
>VDFB02267271.1:25144-174587 GCA_007258455.2 Sequoia sempervirens
GAATTGAGAGAATGGTGGGGGAGGTTGATTTTGTTGAAGATTTTGCTATTGAGGATTTACCTCCTGTTCTTGTTGAGGATTTGCAAGATTTCCTACAAATTTTAAAAAAACAATCAAATCTAACCTAAAACAAACAAAATCAATTTCAAACTAACAAATAGCAAACAATACTTACCTCCCGCATCTCTTCGTCATCGTAGCACCATATTTGCAAACAAAATCCAACTGTTCTTGATGAAATTTGTAGAGATCCTTCCTCCTAGAATGTGAGCACAAAAGTGAGGGTTTTTGGCCCTGGGTAGAGCTGAGAAACAGTAAAAAGTAAATGATACACATTTCACCTTTTTTTTCTTTTAAAATCACATAATGCGCTTGCGTTATAACGCGAGCGCGTTATATCTTTGCAATTTTTTTTGCCATTTGGCCACAAAAGTGCAACCAACTTCATGCACCCGCCCTTAGATGAGTTATAATGAGAAGAGTCTAGAAAAGTGTAGAAATGTGTTACAACACTTCACAACATCTTCATAAGACATCATAATTTGAATGTTTAGGACCTAATATGAATGAATAAGTTACATTGCAACATTAGATCAAAGTAAAATAAGTAAAACATCATGAGATAAAGACCCAAATGATCATGCAAATGTCCAAGATCTATTTTTCTATGGTACAAAAATCACAAGTGGAATGCCTGCGGTGACACACCATCAATTTGTAGAAGACAATATGCTCTTCAGTCATGTATTGGGGTGGCATATGAAAGGGTCTTCAAGAGGATCCTTTCAAAGTACTCTCAAGCTTTTGGATAGGAGGTAAACTTGGACAAATCTGAAGATTTTTTCTTCTTTACTAACCCAACTTTGGAAAAAAAAATCTTGCAAGTTCTCTAGTTTAGAAAGGGAAAGTTTCCTTGTAAGTATCTTGGCCTGCTATTGGCATCAGGTGTGTTGTCTAGGAAACTTTGGGATCCCTTGGTCATAAAAATAGAGAAAAAATTTTCTTCATGGAAAGGGAGGTGGCTCTCATGGGTTGGAAGGCTCACTCTAATCAAATTGGTTGTGGTGGCTCTTCCAATATACATGTTTTCTTGCCTTCCCCTGCCCAAGGGAACTTGTAATAAAATGAATCAAAAGATGAAGCAATTTCTCTAGTAGCTTATCTCGGATCAAAAGAAGCTACTATTAATCAAATGGGAAAGAATATGAAAAAAATGCAAAGATGTTGGGGCTGGGGTCAAAAATTTATCTCTTCAAAACAAGGCTTTGGATGCAAAATTAGCCTGACAAATGTATACACGACTGGACTTCAAGTGGGTAAAGATCCTATAAGAAAAGTATTTGGAGGAAGGATTGACGAGCTTCTTTATGACCCACTCTTTACCTAAGGTCTCACATGTCTGGAACTTCATTTGTAGTTGTAGGGATCAAATTTCAAAATTTCTCTCATGGGACATTAGAGATGGTAGCCAAGCTCTATTTTGGGAAGATTCTTGGGGTGGTTACAACAAGCTGGTTGATAATGGTAGTTTGAGGAACATCAGGGAAGTCAGAAAGTTAGCTTGGGGTTACCAGGTAAGAGATTACCTAGTTATTGATAGGATGGACAAGATATTGACTTGGAAATGGAAGAATCCTAGACAGTTGGGTCTTAGGGACAATGAAGTTATTTCCTTTAAAGAGGTCCTCAAGCAATGGTCTCTTTGCATCATGGGAGGACCAGATGTTTTGAGGTGGTGTGGGTCTACCTCAAGTTTCTAGAGTGCTAAGGATGACTACAATATCCTGGTCAACCAGTTGGAACCAGTGGATGCCTTGCCTAGTGATTTGGGTTGGAACAACAACTACCTCCCTAGGGCTGAAATCTTTTCTTGGGAAATAATTTAGGGTAGATTTTTTATTGTGGATCGGTTAAAGAAGTTTGGTTTTTGTGGCCCATGCAGGTGTGTGCTTTGTAAATTCACGGAGGAAACATATGATCATCTATTCCTCAATTACTCATTCACTATCAAATGTTGGAACTGGTTGTTCACTAGATTAAACCTTTGCACTACTTCATCAGGTATTTGTTGCGTTGGTTCAGTTGCTAGCTGAAGCTTGGTGGTAATTTAGTATTCGCTGGTCTATGGTGGTCTTGTCCCTCACTTCTCCTCTAGGAAGTGTGGAAAGAGAGAAATCATAGGATTTTCAAGGACCAAACCTTGTCTCTTCCATCCTTCCTTAATAAGGTTAAGGCCTGCATGAAGGAGTTTGTCAATTCAAGGGTAGAAAAGGCGTGTTGGTTGAAAACTACTTGCTCCTATTGAGATGGAAAGATGTTGAAGATTTGGAATGGTTTGAAAGTTCCCCAACAATTTGGTTCTGGTGGCAATACTATCAAGGAGGAATGGAAGAATATCACATGGGACCTCGTGGACCGTGGCTAGTACAAATTAAACTTTGATGGGGTAGCTACGGGTAACCTAGGTCAATTTGGGGTTGGCTGTATAATTAGAGATTGGAATGGAGCCATTATGGGAAAGTTGGATTAGCTTCTCAATTGGGGCACCAACAATGTGGTTGAGCTTCAAGCGGCCTTTCTTGGCATAAAACTATGTGCAAAATTAAAATTGAGGAATGCAGTTATTGAGGGTGATTTGTTGTTAGTTATAAATGCATTGTATTCTAGGAGATTTCAATATTGGAAATTGGGTTCCCTCCTTGAAGTCACCCTAGCTTCACTAAGAAACTTTGAAAACCATGAAATCAGTCATGTTTGTGGGAAGGAAATCAAGAAATGGATGCCCTCTCGAATCTTGGTGCATATGGGATCTCTGTGAAAGAAAATGCCAGTTGCATTGGTAATAATTGATTTGCTGATGTGGGAGGTTGGGAGGGTGTCACCCCACAAAGGATGTGTGGGTGTGGCTGACACATTGAGTGGGGAGGTGGGCTAGAGTGTGAAGTGGCGATTGTTTAATTGGATGACAGTGGTGTTCTAGAGCCTTCTATGAGTGGTTGTTGTCATCATTTACAACTGTCACTTGAAATGTATTTTCAAATCTTATCATCGGATTTTCCTCATACTTTTCTTGGCTCGCCACCCGAGATACTCATTTAAGGTGATGGGTCGGGGTTTTCCAGGAACTTATGCGCTAGTGCACTGGCATCTTTCACTTGGCTAGAACATAGAATTTCTTTTTGTTTGGTATGGGAAGATTCATTATGCTGGTTTCGGCCAAGGAACTAGAGATTGGCAATATGGATACTCTTGTCCAACTGAGAAGCTCAAAGAGGAAAATGGTGTTCCTTGGCCTGGTGACCTCTCTCCAACTAAGCAAAATTATTCGCCATCCAAACTATATCTCACATTTGCAGCAGTTAAGTGTGTGGTTGGAAAAGGTTTCATGGCAAAGGTAGAGGGGTATTGTATGGATTCCAACATTTCCTCCAGTGTGTTGGTTGGTTTATTGGATGTGGAGGTTTCAAAAGTTGACGCCAAGGTAATCATGAAATGGCTATTCCGATTGGAACTGCTGGTGGGTTTGGAGAAAATGTTGGCTACGACTTTGATTGGCAAAGGAATCCCTCACCCTAGCGACCTTGGATTCTTGGAGGACCGGGATGCCTTGGTAAAGTACTATCCTTTGCTTCTCGACTTAAACAACATGGCTTTGGTGGAGCACCATTGGTTGGCTTCTGTGGGGGCCAAATTCCCGAGGAAGAAGTTTCATTGGGTAGCAATTTCAGACTCTACTTGGAAATATGAGTTTCGAGTGTTTGCACAGAAGAATGTTTGGTAATTGTTGGGGTCAGGCCTTTGTTTGGTTGGTGGTTATGGTGTTGGTTAAATGCTTTGGATTGTATCTTAGTATGTATATAAGCTTCCTTTTCATAATTTAATGGTTTAATGGTTTGGGGTAGTCATCGTTTGGGTGGTTGGATGGCTCTGACTTGGTGTAGTCTTTTTGACATTTTGTTAAGTTGATGTTGTAGTGGTGGTCTCTGCAACCCATAGTCTGGGGCTTGAATTTTGTAACATCTTTTTCGATATCAATATAAACCTTATCTTACCTATCAAAAAAAAAAAACCAATTTTCTAATTTATAGATTGTCAAGATAAAAATATCTTTTTATTTGTTGAATTAAAAAATTCATTACTTTTATTTTGTATATATCGTAAACTTTTTCAACACCATAACCAATGTATTAACCATATAGCAGTTCAATACCATGGAAGTTCAAACCTTGATCAATACTCCACATTTAACATGCAAATAAAATGCTTAAAATATATTCTTTGGAAGAAAATCAATTTAGATCATGTGAGAAGACTTTTCATCATTGTTTGTGAGATAATCATTTAATTATGAAATTCTATTTATTTGAATGAGCCAAGATTTGAACAAAGCATTGATTACATATAAAATGAACATCATGATGATGTTAGGCATGGTTAGATACCTTCTTATTCAAGGATAAGACAATATCGTCTCAGTTAATGTTCCTACAAACACGAGCATACTCCCATACTTCCCCTGATTTGCAGAGAAAGCCTTTGTTCGGAGCACAATGTATATCCTCTCTACATTTACACATCTTATCAAGTGCACATCCGTCTCTCAACTCCTCGACACCTTTCCCTCCAATTCCGAACAAGCCATCTGTCCAATCATTAGAAAACACTCCATGTGGATCAAACCTCTCCTTCACCTTTAAAAAACCTTCCAAGTTCACCGTTCGTTTGGCCAACCCTCCAAACAAGTGACCTCCAGACTTTCCCCAATGCAGTCCCCCTCCATGCTTCTCGATCACCATCTGTTCGATCTCTTCATACACATCTTCATTCCACTTGGGCATACCGGCTTCCCTAGGTCGATAAGTTATGAGCTCCATCGTCACCTCATCCTCAGTGGGTCCCAGGTACACCTCAGACTTCTTAATAGACCTCATACCTATTACAGATTGGTCACACATCCTTTGGGGATTCAAATCTCTTATTTTCTTTACATCCTTCATGGCGTCCCGGAGTTGAGACAAAGGAACTCTCAGTTCCACGTCAAAGGACAAAGAGGCGTTCACGCGACGGTCCCAGTTACATGTGGTCTCATTTTTATCTAGAATTTGGGTAGGAGTACAACTCTCATCTTTTTCTTTAGGGACTTGTTCGCATTTACCAGATGTCTGCATGCGATGATTGAAACCCACCACTGGGTAACCAGTGAAAAAATTTCCTCATTCAAAAACCCGTAGCCATTCGCCACAGCTTGAATCGTTTGGTTTTCAACAAGATTGCAAATTCCATCCACGTCTGCTTCTGCCTGGATTAAATCGACTGAAGGGCAATAACAAACCAAATAAGATGACCGTACAGATGCATTTTTATAATAAAGTATAACAATTAAGGATGAGAAAGTGGAATGTAATGACTTGACGTCAAAATATTAATATTCAATTATGAACACAATTATAAATATTAATGTGGGAACGTTGTAACACTCACATTGATAAGCACTTGTTTGAATGTCAGCGACAGTGGTGGGAGTACCAAGGAATGCGTTGCTGCCGTCTCCTGCAACATCGACAGAAATGCGATCGTTGGCTACAAAAACAGCCTTCCGGTGTGAAGGAAGCCAATATATGTCGGCAAATGTGTGAGCTTTGAGGAAATGTTCGGCTTCATTTTCCAGATCGTAATCATCTTTCATTGAGACGGAAACCGATCGTTTAAACATGGGCTGCAAAGCGAATGTTATCTCTGAAATTGCTCCCAGCGTTCCCAGAGCCAATCTGACAGCCTTAAGATCTTCGTCTCCTTCTGTCAAACTTATGATCTTTGCGTAGCCTTCGGAAGGAGAAGTAGGCACTACGATCCTCATTCCCACCACGTATTCATAAACTCCGCTCCCTTTGTCAGCGAAGCCACTGCCGTGGGCTCCGGTTGAAACAACGCCGGCTGCAGAAACTCCACTGATGTAAGGCATGGCAGGCAGAGCAAGGCTATGCTTTGCTGCTGCTTCAAAGACGTCTCTCATGAGTGTTCCGGCTTGGACAGTGATCGTCATGTCCTTGCTATTCACTTCAATGATGAAGTCATAATTTTGGGTTGAAATGATGAGTCCTTCGCTCTCCACACAGACGAGCTTTGAAACGCTGTGAGCATGTCTGCTCACCACTCTGATCTTCTGGTTGTTTTGAACAGCATGGGCAACAGCACGGAGGAGTTGGGGCTCTGAAGTAGGCCATGCCACGGTGGCCGCCTTGCAAATAGACCGGTCCTCCCATAATCCCTGGTAATTGAAGATTTCACACTCATCGCTTGTGCATTGCAGTGATGGAGCAGGCATGCACGCTCTCAAAACTGGGCAGAAATACAAGATAAACACAACCAAAATGCTGATCATCGTGTTTATTCCGCACTTTTCCAAATGGGAGTCAAGTTAGAGTTATTCCAGGTGGACTCGATCATTGTGCTTATATATAAATTGTGCGTCGGTGAATGCCCATAAATGATTTAGTGTATTAAATTGATGAATGGATAAACGTAGACTAAATTTGCATGCCTTGCCTTGTCAAACATGTCTAGAGATAAAAGTCTTACAATGTGTGTTCAACGTTATGCCAGTCTCCTTCCATATTAACAACTACAAATCATGTAAGATAAATAAAGAAGCAATGGTCATTGATTGCGTGTATATTAACAACTACAAATCATATAAGATGAATAAAGAAGCAATGGTCATTGATTGCGTGTAACTAGAGGAGAAACAAACAAGGAATTAGAAAGTTCTCTACTTTAGAAAGAATACTAAATAATTTAGTATGAAATATTTTTTCAGTCTTATTTTATAACATGGGTATTACATATTACATAGAACCATACATTAATATAAATTAATGCATTCAATAGAAATGGAAGACACTAAGAGAATAAAATATCAAATTCAGTCTGTTTCATAATATACATAAATAATTTATAAATATAACTTATATTCATAATATAAATTTTAATGTTTAATGAATTATACATGTATAAATATTGTAGCATAGCGGTATCATTATTAAGGTTTAGGCTAAATCACTCTCAACAATTCACCACCAACAATTCACTATCATGACAAATTTATCTCATGGAAAATTCATCACCAACAATTCACCACCGTGGATAATTCATCGCATTAACATTTTTTAATATATAATTCAAAGGCATTGAGATTTTTTGCAAAAGAATAATTTCCATCGAATTAATAATAGAGATGATTGATATTGTTGTATAATTGATTTACTAGAATAAATAAAATATATTAAAAAGTATTTTCATTTTTATTATCATAAATCAAGTTTTCTAATTGTATATGCGATGAATTATCCACGGCAATGAATTGCTGGTCATGAATTTTCCATGAGATGAATTTGTCATAACGATGAATTATTTGATAGTGAATTTTCCTAGAGCCCATTATTATTCCTATGTCTATTAAAATCTAACACAAGAAATTAGTTTGGATTACTTATATCAAGGAGTTAAACTTTACAACATTTTGTCATACTAAAGACATTTACTTATTCCTAAGTCTATTAAAATCTAACACAAGAAATTAACATCCAAACAGGGTTACTTATATCAAGGAGTTAAACTTTACAACATTTTGTCATACTAAGGACATCGACAATGGTATGTTTGCTCTCCACTACCGTACTAAGGACAAACTGAAATGGTTGGATTTGTTCTTTTTACATTCTTACGTGCCCCAACAACAACAAAAAAAAAATTATAATGCACTTATTTTCCAAGTAAATTGGGTTTCATTACACAAATTTTAATGGAAAATGTGGGGGCATAGGTATTCAGTCAAGAGAGAAATTTATGAAAATAGGCGCATTTCTTGACTGTTGAAGATTATGAGCAGGTCAAGTAAATTAGGTGTCCATTTTTTTTTTTATGTTGGCCTATTTGTCGTATGAGTAAACGTCATGCTCTTATCAATATGGGTTGAATGGCTATAAATGGTGTTAATTGTTTAATTCTTAATCTCCTTATATCAACGGTCACGACCTAACCTGTAACTAGGAAAAGAACTTTCGGACTTTTATGAAGACATGGAATTAAATAATGCCTTCGACATATATGGACTCCTCCATGTGCATTGAATGTACCACACAAAGTACTAAGCAATGTGGGTGTAGTATTTGAATTTCATGATTTAGAATAGATCATCATAATGTTATGTTTTCTTATAAGTCAAGATACTATCAGTTATATTTAGTTTTATTATCTTACATGTAATTATATATCATTTTATTTCTTTTCAATTTTAATAATTTAATTATGATTTCATTCTTGTAAATCTCTACATAAGATTGAGTTTTCATATTGAACAAGAAGTAAATAGTATATAGAGAAATACTATCAATGAAGCATTTAAGTATTTAAAATGAAAAATAGATATAAAATTTTGAATATGTTTAGAGGTATTTTTTTAATTTTCTTGTTTTAATAAATATGTTGTTTTTTAGAAAAAAATTATAATTTTTAATTTTATATTTATTTTTTCATAAATTGTATTTGTAATTGGTCTAATAAATATAATTTATTAGAAGCAAGACTAATGATTGAGGAATTGGATGAAGAAAATGTCACCAATCAACTTCATAATCGCAAGTCATAAAAACTTGGCTCTAAAAATATAGTTTTACTTTTTTTGGGAATATAACATTATATCCTTCTTAAATGTATAATGCGGGAATCTTTTGATAATGAAAAAAGAAGAATCAAGAAAATGTAATTGACAAGCATAAAGCCAAATTTCATGACTATTTCCATGAGTCTTCCAACTAATAAAAAGGATTAGTAAAACCTAAGTAGACCAAAACATATCTCTTCATGCATATGGTTTTACCAAAGAAAAATTGGGATACTTAGTGTGATTATAAATCAATGTACACCATCAACACTTAAAAAATAAAATGAAATTTAATGAATATTAAAATAATAAAAAAGACACCAAATGTATTGTAAACATGGCCTTGCACATGTGTTGAGTGAGCATAAAGAGGTTTACTGTCAAGTTTCACATATTTTAATAAAACCTATAAAAAGTGATTATTATAGCCTAACCTACTTTGATACCATGTTAAAACTTAGGATTTTAGGATACTAATATTATAATAAAATATTAAACAAATAAAATAAGCATCATACAAGAATAGATTTTACACATTACACAAGATAAACATGGGGAAAGTTATTTAAAGTAAAAAATTCTATAAATCATCATATGCTTCCACATGGCCAATAATTTACCTATTATGCATAGTGAGATAATTCCCTATAAAATCTCCAAATTCTCAAACTCTTTAATGAGAAAGAACCTTTTTAAATATAGGAGAAAGGGTGGTAAAATTCCTCAAGGGGAATTAGTAACACCTATTCAACAACCACCTTTCATAATTAATTAATAATATAATATTTGTTACATTATAACTGTTTTAAATGGTATAAGCTTAATAAAGCATATAATATATATTGTATTACAATCTTATATTAGAAAAATATATAAATATTGTAAGTTTCTGACCCCTAATAACATTATGTTCTAACAATGAATATTTAAATCTTAGTAAAATTTTGTGCTATTTAATTAAATTTTCTTTGATGCATTGTCATAAATTACCTAGCTCAAATTTTAAGGAATTATTTTCTCTTTTCTTCCCTTGTATAATTTAGAAAATATACCATATATCTTATGAAGGATTGGCTTCTAATATTCTAGAGGCTATCTTACAAACCATGTCCCATGTTCATGCTCAAATTTCTCATGTTGGTACAACATATTCATACATTAATGTGAACTTGTTGTAACAACATAAATAGGGTGCCCCACATTTAATGAGATAGGGTTCCTACTTCACACTTGTTACACTCAAGGAAACCTTAGAAATTATGATATTGCTATCAGGATTCAACCGTGTAGTTTTGAGTAGTGGTTCAACAAGAACCCATCTCTCATGATATCGAATGGTCCACTTAACACTCATTGCATCTAGGTGATGCTCACAGAGGTGAAGCACTAGTCCGTCCCGGGAGGTCACCCATCCCAGTACTGCTCCAGCTCAAGCGCGCTTAACCAGGGAGTTTTACTCGAAACTACACGGTTGAATCTTGATAGCAATATCATAATTTCTAAGGTTTCCTTGAGTGTAACAAGTGTGAAGTAGGAACCCTATCTCATTAAATGTGGGGCACCCTATTTATGTTGTTACAACAAGTTCACATTAATGTATGAATATGTTGTACCAACATGAGAAATTTGAGCATGAACATGGGACATGGTTTGTAAGATAGCCTCTAGAATATTAGAAGCCAATCCTTCATATGATATATGGTATATTTTCTAAATTATACAAGGGAAGAAAAGAGAAAATGAGTTTGACTCAAAACTACACGGTTGAATCCTGATAGCAATATCATAATTTGACACGCTGTGGAAAATTTCCTCCTACTTATCAATTGATGAGCTAAAGGGGCTCTATTATGAATGGTTCATAAGGCACAACACTTGCTAAAGGTTTTTCAAATGGGGTAACAACTCAAGCGGGCTTAACCTTGGAGAAAACTCCCTGGTTAAGTGCGCTTGAGCTGGAGCAGTACTGGGATGGGTGACCTCCTGGGACGGACCAGTGCTTTACCTCTGTGAGCATCACCTAGATGCAATGAGTGTTAAGTGGACCATTAGATATCATGAGAGATGGGTTCTTGTTGAACCACTACTCATGAAACATGGGTCAATGAGTTTGACTCGAAACTACACGGTTGAATCCTGATAGCAATATCATAATTTGACACGCTGTGGAAAATTGCCTCCTACTTATCAACCTTAGAAATATCAATCCAAGGATGAAATGGGGGAAAGAGATATTGCAATAAGGTATCCTAGGGTGTGATTAAAGATAATAAGAGGTTCCAACACCAAGCTAGGGATTGGAAAGACAATAAATGCAAATGACATGCAAAGTACCATGCAAATGACCTAAGAAATGAAACTAAAATTTAGAATAAAGGATTGAGAAAGTACAGAGGTGCACCTGGGAGAATGATGAGGTCATGAAAATCTCTAAAACCCTAAAAACCAGTTGTTTGATGCCTACTGGGACCCATATGCCAATTTGGGTGACTTAGTCCCAAACTAAGGTTTCTGGGTGGAAACAAGAATCTGACAACGGTGAGTTTGAATCTCCTTAAATCTGGAAAAATCCCTATACTAGGAATCATATGCCACAAGTGGCATATCAGTCCCACTCTACTTTTTTAGAGGGTCGGGACCTGAATCTTCTCTCCTATTTATGCTCTTCCTTCCACACTCAGGTTACTTTATGTGAAGATAGCAACCTTGTGACAACTTGATGAATTTCTTCAATCATGCAACCTAATCTTCAAAGGATCTTCAAGTCTCAAAGCACCTAGATCTATAATCACACATGTAGAGAGAAGGAAAAACTTGTTGATTGCTAGGAAATAGGGGTTTTCCTTGGTCAAACCCCATTTAGGTAATTAAACCTTGTGATGAAACAATGAAATATTAAAAATAATACCTTAAAGATGTCTTCTGATGTAGGTTTGCAATCTAACATGAAGTGGCCATGTAGAATGTAGATCTTAATCTTGAACTTTGATATGAAATAATTCTTGTAAATGGATCTTCGATGCTACATCAGAACACTAGCTCAACAACATGATTGATGCTTGATGAACTTGACATGATAATGGATCTTGAAATGCTACAACAAATGATGAATAATTTTTCCCTTGAATGCCTTAAAAATGCTCTTGCAAACTCTCTTGATGCTCTTGTGAATTCTTGGAATGCTTAAATCTTTATAGCTTACATTGATATCATGAAGGCTTAGAGAAATAATGATTTGGGACCTTGTTTATATAGGAAATCCATCTAATTTACCATTTATTAGATCCCAAAGGCCGACATTCATGAAATTTGAACTTAAAACCTCGATATCCCACTCAAAACCCTAAAAAGGGGCCAAATGGGACTCATACACCACTTGTGGCATATAGGACCCATATGGATGGGAATCATACACCCAAGGTGGAGTATGGGTCCCACCATTTCTTTTTAGCTTGAGAAAATGTCAGGGAGTTAATAAATTAAGTATATTTGATGTCTATATCAAGATTTTAGTTGAAATAAGCCTTGGGATGCATAATATATGGTATTAGGGGCCTATTAATGATGATATGAAGGTAATAAAAGCAAGAGGGCCCAAAATTTAATGTGAAGGTGCAAATAAATATAGTTTACAACATTAAATTAAGGAAAAAATAGGTCTATCTAGCTTAAAAGGGCCCTAAAATCAATATAAATATGTAAAACATATTACAACACTAGATCAAGGTGACATTAGGTGCATTTTAATGTTAACCATTCCCAAATCAAGTGAAAAATTTAGAGGGATACTTTTTTCATTGTTACATCTAGCCCCCACCTTAGTGAGAGGAGGAACTTGCTTCAGAATCACACTAAAGTAGACAATCAAAAGGGGTCCAAGTGTACCGATGCAGATGGTCTAAGATAACAAGGATCATAGGAGGTAGTCAAGCCCCTAGGATCCAAGATCCTATGTCAAATTGACATAAGCACAAAAGGACATGCACAAGGTGTATGATATGATGAAACATGACAAGATACACAAATATGCAATGTCAATAACTAAAAGAAACAAAAACAACCAAAAATAGAAGTATGTGGATCAAGCTTCAACCGTTTGTCTCACACATTGTGGATTAGATCTAAGTTGTTTGTCTAAAGATGTATGCTCACTCTGAGGCAACCAAATTTTAGGTTGTCCATTGGGTGAGTATCCGAAGGATGGCTTAGTGAGAAAGTCATGACTTTGTTTCAACTTATCACCATATAATGAGAAATTCATGCCCATGTTTAGGCTTCTCATCATATGTTAACCATACCAAATCTATACCTCTTGATAAATTTGACAAAGCACCACATAATAATGAACTTTGAGCTTCACGAGGCAAGAAAAGCTTCATATGCTTGAAACTCATGAACAAACAAGATGGCTTCACAAGGAAGAAAAGTGTGATATGCAAGGTGGCCATATAATAGGTATTGTATATGCAAAGTAGTGTAAGGTACGTTCAAAGGGATTTTTCTTAGTTTAGGTAATGTCTTTTCTTAGGGAACATCATACTTACTGTCTCCAAGAGAGGACAAGTCAAAGGAATATCATGCTCTTGGAGGAAATTAAACTCAATGACACCACCAAGAAAAGGATGCATTACAAGAATAAAGAAAATCACACAGTGAAACATGAGTGTCGATGTATGCCCCCACTTTAAAGAAGTTTATAACACCATTGTTGTGAGTAATTTCTTTAAAGTAGAAGAAGAAATGATAGGTTATTTGAAAATATCTATGCCAAGTTGTATGTTCTAGAATGAAACTGCATCATGGATAAGGGGTTTCCCCCAAAACTCAGTACGTCACATGCAAGCCAACTTAAGGCATTGCCATCCACATCCCAATATTGCTATTATATATAAATGAAAGGAGTTCAACTATCCAAAAGAGATAATGAAAAGTGATATACGAGGGCAAGGCTACCCTAACCCCTTGCCTCCACTTAGTGTAGGACAAGGATGAGCCAAAATGATTGATGAGAAACATGCTAGAGTGAAAACTAGTATCGATTAGAGGAATTAGGTGCCTCAACATGAGGAAGAGCACCACACTCCTTAAGATGTTGAATTTTATCATTTAAAGCCTTGCATTCATTACTAGAATGACCATGAACTCTATGATATGCACAAAATGAACTCTTATAGTAGAGTTTCTTTCATGTTCATGGAGGGAGAGATATCAAGTGATCTTGGAGGATTCTTGACAAGATACTTTCTTGATCAAAAGTAAAATATATTCCTTTTTTTTGCGACAAATATATCTCTTGCTTAGTATAAGGTGTCAGACTTAAACAAGACTCTTTAGATTGTGAGATTTTATACTCTCCTTTACAAGAGGGTGCAAAATCTATCGAATTCAAACCATTAGTGTTTTGCATGATGAAATTTATGTTAAGAAAATATTTCTCTATTTGTTTTGTTTCTTTCAAAGGACAATAATCAAGACCACTAGTGTCTATAAATTTAGGATGTACTAATGTTAAATTTAGCTTAGAACCCTGATCTTTTGTAAGAATATTGACTTTGAGTGAAGGTTTTGTTGTTTCTTTCAATGGACAATAACCAAGACAACTAGTCTTTTCTTGCGTGTGAGACTCTATAAGGACATAGATACCTTGTTCTCTAGCAACACATCCTTTTCCACTATATCCAAGTTTTTTCATCATTTCATAACCTTTTCAATAAAACTTTTTCAGTTCTTCTAGATCTCATGGTTGTTCATAGTTAGTTTCACCAAAATTTGTTGTATATTTTTCTTTTTCTTCTAAAGTGTTTGAGGTGGATTCTTTCGAAGGGTCTTTTGAATTTTATGTTGAAATTACTGCTTTTTCTTTTCCTTTTTCATACTATTTTTTATGATCTTGTATTCTCCCATGAATGTAGGTGTAAAATACAATGATCCCAAATTGTCTAGCGATATCATTGTGAAGGGTTTAGGACATCTATCTTTTTGTGCTTCTTGCACATATTCCACTTGTGTATTTTTTGTTAATGTTTTCAAATTATTTTCCTCACCTTTCTCAATGTTCAAACAACTGTTTGGTCCAGGGTCAGCTTTGATTATGTACACTTTTTTCTTGTAGACATACTTCATTATATGATGAAGAGTAGAAGGCACCCCATTCATTGTATGAATCCACAATCTGCCTAAAAGAAGGTTGTATGAAAGATCATGAGGCATAATGTGTATCTATGTTTCTAATGTAGTCTTTCTAGCTATAATAGGAAAAGTGATCACACTAAGTAGTTGTTTTCCTACATTGTCAAATCCCTTAATAGATAGAGCCAGGTTGAATTTTTTATTCATCCATGCCAAGTCTCTCCAAAAGGGTTAAACTATACACGTTAAGGGCAGAGACATTGTCAGCAAGAGTTCTTTTCATTCCCTACCTATCATAGGAAACTATTATCACTAAAGCATCATTTTTTTTGCATTTCCAAAGGAGGGAGCTCACTTTGTTGGAAAACAATGTCAGCATTTATTCCTTGAATCATGGCTACTATTTCATTTGGTTGTGCATTATAAGGGATGGGAACTTGTTGTAAATAATTTTGAATCATGTTATGATAATGAGGGGAGGCTTAAATAAGGTCCCATAATGATATATTAGTAGGAGTTTTCTTTAATTGTTCAACACTTGATCATACTCCTTTCCACTTTGTGGAGGCGAACGAGGTGAGCCTGGTAGGATAGGGCTCGACAGGATAGGATTAGGCAATGGGAGGGTTATTGAAGGTTTTTTTCTTGGTTGTGGATTGTTTCTAGTGTTATATGTATGAGCAATGGTGTTATAACTTAGTTGTTGCAAAATATTATTCTTAGGCGGGTAAAGGATAATTTCAAGTTTGTTTTGAGTTTGTGGTCATTATGAGGGTAGACAAAGAATTAGAGGATTCTTAGGATGTCCCACACGGTATGTAGGAGGTCCAATAGTAAAGGGGTGTCTAATGGACACTTGTGCATTAATAACCTCGACAATTTAAATTTGATGTCTCTCTAATGAAGGGGAGTCTAGTCTCATCTTTTCACCATCATCCAAGGAATTCACATCACTATTGTGAATTTTGTCATTTTCTTGCACCATGATATCCTCCCTAGGAGGATAGCTTTTAGGAGAACTACAAACTAGATGTTAATGACATTCAAAGGTTGGTTCTTCTAAGATTACTTCATTGCAAGTAGGGGAATTATGAATGGTTGGATTTTCTTGTTCAATAAGGTTTTTCCTTAGGGGAAGAGAGACACATAAGATTCTCATGACTTTCATTGGTCAAAGTATCATCTTTAGAACTAGGAGAGATACTAAGAGAAGAACAAATGTGTTTTTCAAGATTGTCCATAATTTCATTCCTTTGTCCCATGATGTCTTCTAAAATGGGATAGGTACGGGAAGAATCATAAAGAGGGTTGTTATAGACCTTAAAGATTTGATTATCTAACACCAACATATCCTCATCATTTACAACATTATCACAAGAGGGAAAGATGTTGGGAGATGAATGTAGACTAGTTGGAATATTAGGTGGGTAGGTTTCAATGGTCTCTTGTTGTGTTATGTGATCTTCATGATTACCTATTGTTATGTCCTCTTGTTTAGTAATTTCTTCCCTAATAGGAGAGGTAAGAGGAGAGAAAAAACTAGGGTTCTCAAAACTATCATCAATTAGTTCTTCTAGCATTGAAATATCTTCTTCATAACTTGGAAAGATATTAGGAGAAGAATGAATACAATTGTTATGATTACCCAAGGTTGTACTCTTTGTCACTAAACTAACCTCACTCATAGAAGGGATACTAGGAGAGGGATCAATGACAAACAAAAAGATCTAAAAATAGTGCATGAAGTATGATGACTATAGATTTTTGCAATGAAATCACGATGTAATGGTTGTCCTACAATTTTGAAGTGGAGCAATGATAGAGAAAACATGCAAAAGGATAATGCAATTTTTATATTTTGAACATGATAATTGAATATTAAATTTTGTAAATGCCAATTTGAACTTAATCCATGCATGAAATGAGTCGAATTATGCTAGATCTAATAAAATGCATGCAACAAAATCTCATCCAATTGAAACAAGTAACCAATAACAACAAACAAAAATGCAAAAACAAGGTTTTCAATGTTGTAAAAGGTAGTTTTAGGGCTGATTTGGGACTAATTTTCCTAGAGGGATGTATGAGTCCCAATTAGGGTTTTTAGAGGATTCAAATTCTTGAAAATGCACAACATAGAAATACCAAAAAGTAGGCAAAACAACCTATACTAGGACTAAATCGTCCATAGGGGCATATGAGTCCCAGATTAGGGTTCATGCACCATTTTTGGCAAATTATATGTGAATGTCATGTATTCTATTTAGGATGATGTCTAGGCTAAGAAAAAATACATATTTTAGATGAGATTTAATTATCTAAGATGCAAAAATGCAACCTATATGCAATTTCACTAATGTAATATTTAGAAACCCTAGATACAAATTAATTAATGAAAAACCCTAATGCAAAGTCAATATAAGCTAGATCTAGGATTATGATGCATTCCAATTCAAAAAAGAGGTGTTCATGTTGAGTTCACCAAAATGTAACAATGGAAATAGGGTACCCCACCTTTGACAAGATAGGGCTCCTACTTCACACTTGTTACACTTAAGGAAACCTTAGAGATCTCAATCAAAGAATGAAATGGGGGAAAGAGATATTGCAATAATATATCCTAGGGTGTGATTAAAGATAGCAAGAGGTTTCACCACCATGCTAGGGCTTGGAAAAACAAGAAATGAAAATAACATTCAAAGTACCATACAAAGCCTAACTAAATGACTTAGGAAATGAAACTAAAATGTAGAATAAAAGACCGAGGAAGTACAAAAGTGCACCTAGGAGAATGATAAGGTCAAGACAAGCTCCAAAACCCTATAAAACTATTTTTGATGCCCACTGAGACTCATACGCCAGTTTGGGTGATTTAGTCCTAGACTAGGGTTTCTAGGTGGAAACATGAATCTAAAAGTGGTGAGTTTGAATCTCTTGAAATCTAGAAATATCTCTGTACTAGGACTCACATGTGACACATGTCATATCAGTCCCACTATGCTCTTTCAAAGGGTCGAGACTTGAGCCTACTCTCCTATCTCTTCTCTTCCTTTTACACTTCATTGACATATATGAAACCCTGATTTGCAACATGTAGGTGACTTTCTATGAAGATTGCAACCTTGTGACAACTTGATGACTTTCTTCAATCTTGCAACCTAATTTTTAAAGGATTTTCAAGTCTTAAAGCATCTATATCTGCAATCACACATGTAGAGAGAAGGAAAAACTTGTTGACTACTAAGAAATAGGGGTTTGCCTTGGTGAAAACCTATTTAGGTAATTAAACCTTCTTATGAAACAATGAAATATGAACATGGAACCTGAAATATGAAACATGAACAATAATACCTTGAAATATTTCTTGATATTTAGGTGTACAATCTAACATGCAGTGGCCATGTAGAATGTAGATCTTGATCTTAAACTTTGATATGAAATAATGCTTGTAAATGGATCTTCGATGCTACATCACAACACTAGATCAAAAACATGCTTGATGCTTGATAACCTTGACATGATAATGGATCTTGAATTGTTGCAATAAATGATGAATAATTCTACCCTGGAATGCCTTAGAAATGCTCTTGTAAATTCTCTTGATGCTCTTGTGAAGTCTTGGAATGCTTAAATCTTGACAGTTTATGTTGATATCATGAAGTCTTAGTGAAATAATTATTTGAGACATTTTTTATATAGGAAATCCATCCAATTTACCATTTATTAGATCCCAGTGGCCAACATTCATGAAATTTTAACTTAAAACCTTAATTTTCCCTTCAAAACCCTAAAATGGGCCAAATGGGACTCATGCACCACTTTTGGCATATAGGTCTCATTTGGATGGGTCTCATATGCTCAAGGCATCATATGGGTCCTACCATTCCTTTTTAGCTTGAGAAGATGTTGGGGAGTTAAGAAATTAAGTATATTTGATGTCTATGTCAGGATTTCAGTTGAAGTAAGCCTCAAGATGCATAATATAGGGTCTTAGGGGCCTATTAATGATGATATTAAGGACATAAATGTAAGAGGACCCAAAACATAATGTGAAGGTGCAAATAAATACACTTTCCAACATTAAATTAAGGTAAAATTAGGTTTATTTAGCTTAAAATGACCATAAATCCAATGTGAATATGTTAAATAGATTATAACACTAGATAAAGGTGACATTAGATCCATTTAATGTTAACCATTCCCAAATAAAGTGTGAAATTATAGATGGATACTTTTTCCATCGTTACACTTGTAAATACATAGGTTACTAAACCATAGATTTTATGAAGTGTGGAATGTTGTCTCTTTTGCTCGAGTGTTTCACTCAAAATAATGAAATTATGATGAAATTATGACTAAATTTAATGATCTACATGCATCTAATTGTTAAAATTTATTGATTACTGAATTGAAACTAAGGAAATGTGAATTGTTTGAAAACACATTGTGTAATGCAAAAACACCTAAAAATGAAAGTAAACCACAATAGAAATGAATGAAACTAAAGAAGTGCACTTGTAAACATGTTGGGGACTTGAAATTAATTTTTTATCCTAATTTTTAGGCCTAGTGGTACTCATTCACCATTCTGGGTGAATTAGTCCCAAATTTGTAAAACTGTTCCAGAGCCCGTTCTAGAAAAATGGGTATCCAAAAATGCAGAAAACTAAAATCAGACCTAAAATTGGGACTCATTATCCACCCATGGTGAATTATTCCACTTTTTAATTTATAAATATTCAAAGGTGGAAATAGGAGCCTTCGGTCTGCATTATCTGCTTCTCCAAGTGTCTGGTTCTGAAACTGTCAAATTCAGGCCTAAAGGTGACTTTTTGTTCATATTTTTCCTTATCGAATTAAGAGATGACTTGAAAAAATTTGTAATGAAATCTTCAATGATTTCCAAGCCTCCAAGATGTCTAAATCTATAAACAGACAAGACAAGAAAGAGAAATGTTGGATGTTAGGGCATGGGGATTTGCCTTGGTCAAAACCCTTTGTAGGTAATTAAACCAAAATGATGAAAGAATGTAATGAAGCATGATATAATGGAGTTATTACCTTTTCATGATGTTTTATCTTAAATTTCTATAGCAAAACATGAATAATCTTCCCTTGAATATCTTAGGAAGCTAACTTAATGACTTGCAATGATGAAACCCTAACTTGCTTGACTTGATAGAGAAGATAGATGATGAATGAATGGTGAGAGATGTGTGAATGAGTTATGATATGTAAATTATGGTTTAGAGACTTGATTTTATAGGAAATTCACCTTATTTACCCACAAACTGGATCCCTAAGGCTGACATGAAGAAAAATTAAACTTAAAACCTAATTTTTCCTGATCAAAAGTAAAAAATGGCCCTTGAAATGGGACTCATTCACCACCTTGGGTGAATTAGTCCCACCTGGAAGGGACCCATTTTCCATAGGTTATGAATTAGTCTTAGTGGGGCCCATTTCCTAGCTGGGTTCTTGGGGAATGAGGAAATCAGGTTTATATGATGAGTGTCGAATATTTGATCAAATTATACCTCGGGATACACAATATGGGGTAATAGGGGCCTATTAATGATGATGTAAAGCTCAATTAGGGTTTGGGACAAAAAATTCAATGTGAAAGTGTGATTAAATACACTTTACAACACTAAAATGAGGTCCACTTAGCCTAGGAAGGAACAACATCTAACGCGAATGTGTAGGACACATTACAACAATAGATTATCATTAAGTTTATTTTACAAGCCTTCTATATTGATGTGAAGATGTATTTAAATACATTTTATAATGTTGAATTAAGGGAAAATGGGTTCATTAAGTCTAGAAAATCATGAAAGTCTTTTACAACACCTTTACAAGACACCATTAAATGCATTTGAAAGGGTCCAAGACCTAGTGTGGCTATGAAAAACACCTCACAACACTGAATCAAGGCCTCATTAAGTCCAATTTATCATCGATTATTCCCAAAATCAAGCAAGTTGCCTTTTTTCTATGGAACAGTTACATTATTTCATCATTTGCTCCTTTCTATAGATCCACACTTTTCCTTAGTACTTTATTAAAATAATATACACTAAAGTCTATGTGCTTTAGTAAATTATTGGTTAATTGTAACTTTTAAGTTAGATAGGTCAAGAATAAAATGAGAGTTTTGAATCAAATTTTTGAATGGTGGAGCACCCCTACTTTTACAACCTTCTTCTAGTGACTCATTAAATACCATGCATTCTTCAACCTATCTTGTTTCTTAGATTTATTTTTCTTATGGAGTGATGCAATTGACCTTGGTTCCTTTATTAGTAGAGTTTTATTAGTCTTGATAAAAAAAATAACGTTCAATTGAAGCCCCTCTTGAATAATCATTGATGCTTAATTATTTCTCTATGAGATTTTCTTCTTAATTTCATTAGTAGCAACCTTCATATTGTGAAGTATTCCTTCATTAGCAACAACCCTCCTCATGCTCTCTATCTTTATTTCTTCTACCTTCTCTATTCTCTTGTAGCATTTTTCCTATTTTTCCTAAACCTTTTTAAACTTCATTTCCTTCATGCTCACCTTTATTGCTAATTCAATCACTTCCCTTAACTCTATCTTTTTTGTTTTTTCCATAGGTATTTTTGATTTAGGATTATATTAATCATTCTTTGCATCCTTAATGACTTAATATTGGTTTTATCTATAGGGACACATCTCTTAAGTGGTCTCTTTAGGATCCCTCCTTTCCATTTTTATCCCCTAGGTACTTAACCCCCTCTCATAAGGCCTTATAAGAACTAAGGAAATCTATTGTAGATCATGAGATTTTTTTTTTTTTTTCTTAGTTTTAATCCTTCTTTTATTCAAGTATTCCTTATAATAATTGATATATCAATTATTTAGACCTCTCCTTATCTTATTATAAAACTAATTTTCTTCCATAATTAATCTTCCTATAACTTTAGATCTCTCATTTATCCCTTTTATCAAGGTCCCAAAAATAAATCCAAAATGTTGACAAGGGGATAAAATTAGAGAATCTACACCTAAGTAATTGAAATGTTGTATTTATACCCTAGTTTCAAAGATAAGAAGAGAATAAAATTGAGTATAGAAAGTTACAAGAGTTTTTAGTGGTGAATAATAGTGTAAATAGATAATAATATAATGTTATTGATAAATTTAATATACATCATAAAAAATTAAATTTGAGTACAACCAATCTGTATTGAAATTGTAAAAAAATAAAGATTAGAAGGATCCAATACACTAATTTAGTCATTCATCTTAAACACGTCATTATTACAATCAATGGCTTCATGTAGCCATACAACCTAGAACTACCCAATTACTAACTAACAACTAACTATTAACTAATCTCTATTAAATAACTAATCTCAAAACCCGTTGATCGCTAATCAAAAACTAATCTCAACTAACTAAAGTGATTATTTTATAATCACTTATATTATTAATTATTAAGCACTAATTTGTAACACCCACCTTTAGTGCTAACATAGGACTTTTGTTTTGGTGCTACAATATCAACAATTGGCCTACCTCAAATTTCACCCCTCCAATTAATTTTTTTCTT
Organism: Sequoia sempervirens; assembly: GCA_007258455.2. Classification (NCBI taxonomy): domain Eukaryota; kingdom Viridiplantae; phylum Streptophyta; class Pinopsida; order Cupressales; family Cupressaceae; genus Sequoia; species Sequoia sempervirens. Next base: position 47,515 of record VDFB02267271.1, read on the forward strand.
TGGATGACAATTTTCACTAATAATGCATCCAATTACATTGTGAAAATAAAAAAATTGTTACACCCCTATGGATCCATGAAAAATAAATGGCAATTCAAATACCTTTTTCTTCGACATCACACTACAAATTAAATATGAAATGTATTCTCAAACTTTTTTTTGAGTTTTGTGCTCCTAGTCGACAATTTTTTATAACATTTTTAAAATTTTAGATTTTGCTGAGAAATAAGAAAGATATTGGAGTTTTAGCAAGATTGTCTTAAATTGTCATTTTATAATTAGAACAATATACAAGCAATGGAATGGTTCCTAATGAAAACATGGTTCCTCCTTTGAAAAATAAAATATCCATCAAAGAGAAGCATAATAGATCCATACCAATATTTCAATAAGAAAACCCTCATAACAAAAAGATAAAAAAGATTCTTCTCAACCACCTTAACTTCCTACACGTTTTTGCAACACATCTAATTTTTTGTATTTTTTAATTTTTCATATGAAAATGAACAAAGGGGAATGAAAAACTATGAAAATATTGAAAAATATGGAGAGATGAGAGAAATAAAAGAGGTCAATAAAAAATTCTCTAATATCATATTGAAAATGAAAAGAAAACAAATAAAGAGAAAAAGGCTCCAATACACAAATTCAATCATTCATCTTCAACACATCATTATTACATTCAATGGATTTATATATTCATACAACTTACAATTACCCAAAAAAGAAACACTAACAACTAACAAATAATTAATTTCTAACAATATATGGTATCATATATGTCTTAGTATCAACTAGATGTTACACTTAGATGGTGCAATATCAATTTTCATCCTTTCTTACATTCATATTTCATATCTATTGTAAGGATATCTATTACATATATGCTTCTTTCTTATATCCTTATCTTCTTCTCTCCATTGTTCTTCTCCATCCTATCATTCTATCCTCCCTCTTATCGCGTTTATATTTTATGGTTATGATCCTTATCACACTTGTAAAATTACATATGTACTATCCTTATTAGGCTTACATCTTATTTATGGTTACGTGATTATTATCTAACATTTGTAACTATTCTTGTTCTATCATTTTCATTTATTGAGGTCAACATTGGAGGCATATCATATTTAGCTTATTACACATGTAGTCATGATTATATAAATTTTTCATGTCAGGTTACATTCTTATCATATTGATGCTATGTTTACCATATTTTATATTTGTTAAACTTTTTATAGTTTTTTCTCCTCTTGAATTCCTTGTATCCGTGCTATATATTTAAATGGAGGGGAATATATGTTTTTGGTGATAGAAGTGGGGGAAAGGGCCCTTGAACTCAACCAAAGATTATAACAAGGCCTAGAGGCCACCAAAACAACCAAAAAAAATAGCAAGGGTCACAAAACCAACCAACACACTACAAAAAATCTAACACCTAAATACACAGAACAACATAAATCGTATACCAGCATAGAACAATAGTCTTAACGAAAAAACCAAAACTATCTTTATAAAGGGCACATAGGCCCATAGAGAGAAATGAGAAAAAAACCCAAAAATGCCAACCACCAGACCCAATTACTCCTTCAAAAATTATATATATGCTTCCATTCATTCTCAAGTTTTTCCATAGCCTCACTATACTACTCCATCAATCCAGTTGCACTGCCCTCTAGTTGCTCCTCCACATCCTGAGAGGCTCATTGCATATGAAGGCCTTTCTTGGCCTTAGTCACCCCACTAACCATCCCAAAGATGGCCTTACTAGCCGTGACTAAGTTATGTATTGTAGTGATAAGCTTCTATTCACTACCATATCTAAGGGAGCTTTACCAATTTTTCCCATTTAGTTAGATTCCTTTTACATTTTGACTTACTTAGAGTTTTACCAACTTTAGTATTGGGTAGAATCTCTTACATTTCTCTATTTAAATTTATTATATTTGAGGATAGTTTTTCTTCAATCAACTTAAATTTTGTTTTTTTAGATGTGTCAAAGATGCTACTCAATCCATAATTTTTCTATTTCTTAGGTTTTTAGATGGAGTGATAATGATGTTGTGAGTATAATGATGTTGTGAGTATAATGATGTTGTGAGTAACATTTGAGTATTAAAAAAATACTTAATTTTCATGTTAATTATTTATTTTACTTTGGAATGCATCCACTTAGTAGTTCATATACACATTGAATTGGGGATACATGAAAATTTTGTTAAAATTACATACCCATGTCATTTTTCCTTATATTCTTGTAACATTTTAATTAGAATATATTTTTCCAATAATAAGTCTTCAAGTGGCATATTCATGTATGAATTCAACTCTCAGCACCACTCATCCCCAAATATTGACCATTATCCCCAAATCAACCTTTTTTCACCCTAGATCATATTCATAGATGTGGACTTGACCCAAGTTATTCTTTGGTTGTATATTTGAACCTATGAACTATCAAAAAAAAAATCAATCATACACAATGTTGACTAGATTGAACTAGTGCATGATTATGTTGCTTTATGAGCTATATTATTGCATTTAAATGTATATTCATTTTTTCACATAAATCATGCTAGATTAAAGTAAGATATACAAAAGGATAGAAGAATAATCAAATAAAATATGTTTACAAGAATTAAATCAACATACATCATGTTGGAAGTTGTTGCCATTGATTTCAACACTGATGGTTGTGTTATTGATTTCAACATTGATGGTTGTGTTATTGATGTCAATACTGATGGTTATCATTAATGGATATTGTTGGAAGTTGTTGTCAACATTGATTGTTAGTTGTCATTGATGTTAGTCCTTGGCATTGGTTTTCTTTGTTAAATTAAGTGTGGGCTAACATTTGGTTAGATGGCATACCTTATCAAAGAGAAGAAGAACAATTTCATGGTTGGATGTAATACCTTATTAAAGAAGAGAAGAGTTGAATAAGTTCATGGTTGGATTTCATGCCTTATCAAATAAGTATTATTGTTGATGTTCATATAATACATTATTCTTGATAGTAGAGTTATTTTCATGTTAATATATTAAGATGAGGATTAGAAGCATGACTAATGTTGGAAAGATATTTTGAAGATCTGCAGTCTGTCTCATGCTCTCTCCTAATGCTCTTGATAACATATGTGTTGCTAAAATAAAGTTCTAGTATCTTCAAGTTGCTAAATTTTTTCTAGTTCAAGAAGTTGCATTGAAGTCTGTCTAGGAGAATGCTCCACATTCCTCCACTATTGTAGTTCTAGTCTTACAGTTTGGTATTCAATGTAAGTGCTATGTTCTCATGTTTTTAGTGGGTTTCTTTAGTTGTGCTAGCATATGATGATAAGACACTTTGGGAAAAAGGTTGAGGAAATATTTTCATAAACTAGATTATTCACATCTTGATCTTGACATGATTGTTTTGATCTCTCTAATGGTGTAAAGATTAACAAATGGAAATTTTGATGTTGTCATTATTTGGGAAAATAAACTTGTTTCCTTTATTTATGGTTGATCCTGATTAATCAATTTTTTTTAGCAAATGTGTTATGATAAATTTGGGTCTTATAATGTCGTGTATTGATTTGCAACTTTTTTCTTGTAAATACTATACATGTTTGGAGCTAACTAGTGTGATATCATACATTTCTTCTAAAGGATATCTTGGAGATGACCTAATTAAGGTTTTGAGCTTTTGCAAAGGATATATGTATATATATATATAGAAGATCAAATCCATTTATAAAGGTGTTAAGTGTGAAGGAATTGTGACTGAGTAGTATGTTAAAGATGAAGTATGTGAAGTTAGTGTGAAGGTATAATTATATGAAAATGGACTACAACATCAACGTATGTTGGATGCTTCTTCATAGCAGTTCATATTCATATTTCTCATTATAATTTTCATGTATCCTACTTTGAGATAGTGATTCTCATAAGGTCCTTTGTATCTTTCCCAAGGTTGTATTCCTTAGTTTTCAAGTCCATATGAAGTGAGCCTTAAACAACATTATAATATTTATAAACAATGAGCTTCATATATTGTGAGTTAACTCCCACTATGTTTTTTCCTTCATTCGGTTTTCCACATAATATTGGTGTCCTTGGGTGGTGTATGTTCTCTTTTCTTCTCTATTTTTCAGTTTATGTGATGTGATGTTTAATCTTCAAATGGGAATGGTTTTAAGTTTTAATATATGTTGATTCACCCCCCTCTCAACACTACATCATGTTTAATAATTAAATATTATTTTCTTATCTTCAACTCACCAATATAATTGTTTAAATGACATTGAAAATGTTCATGCTTTCTCTCAACTACCATGCTAAGCATAAACTAAAATGATTCGATTTTTTTTCTTTTTACATTCTTGTGTTCCATAACAACAACATAAAGTCATAGGAATTAGTAGTTTGAGAGAGAAATTTAAGAAGACAACTGCATTTCATGACCGTTGAAGATTATGAGTAGGGAAAGGAAATTTAAGGTCCATTTTTAATGTTAGCCTATTTTTCGTATGATTAAACATCATTCCTTATCAATAGGGGTTGAGTTTATATAGATGGTGTTATCTTTTTAATTCTTAATGCCATGTCCTTATATCAACAAACATGACCTAATGTATTTTCCTTTGTATAGAATTTTTTTAATTTATTTTTATAAATATATGGAATTAAATAAGACCTTTGACATATAAGGAATCTTCTAGGTTTCATGATTTAGAATAGATTATCATCATAAAGTTATGTTTTCTCACAATTCAAGGCACTATCTTTTGCATTGTCTCATTACCTTACATACAATTATATATCATTTTTTACTCTAATATGCAATTATTAGATATAATGCTGATTTTTCCTATTGTAGATCTCCATATAAGCTTGAGTTTTCGTACTCAATAATCTAGGTAAATAATATGTGGAGAAAAACTATTTATAAAGCATTTAAATATTTAAAATGATAAATAGATATAAAATTTTGAATATGTTTAGAGGTAATTTAAATAATAATAATAATAATAAATGTGTATATTTTCTTTGATAAAACAATTATGATTTTCAAGCATATATATTTCATAAATTTCATTAGTATTGGTCTCATAATTACAATTTATAAGAAGGAAAGCTAATAATTGAGGATTTGGATAAAAAAATTTCACCAATCAACTTCATAATCACAATTCATGAAAACTTGGCTAGATAAGAAATATAATGTTACTTTTTTTTAAAGTATAAAATGGCATCCTTATTATATTTATAATACAAGTGTCTTAGATGTTTGTTAGTGAAAAATAATATTAGAAACAAGTAAATATAATTGAAAAGTGTAAATCCAAAATTTATGACTATTGCCACTAGTCTTTCAACTAATAGAAAGGATTGATGCAACCTAAGTAGACTAAAAAAGATCTATTCATGCATGTGATTTAATCCAACAAATATTGGGATACTTAGTGTGATTATAATTCAATGGACACCATCAACTCTTGAAATAGAAAATGAAATAATGAATATTAAAATAATAGAAAAGGCACATAAAATGTATTGTAAATATAGCCTTGCACATGTGTTGAATGAGCATAAATAGGTTTCTCATCATGTTCTACATGTATTATAGTATAACCTATAAAAAAGATTAGTATAGCCTAACCTACATTGGTACCATGTTAAAAATTAGGATCTTAGGATAGAAATCATTATAAATAAAATGAGAACTATACAAGGATAAATTTTACACATTACACAAGATATACATCGAGAAAACCATTTCATGTATTAAAAACCCATAAAGAATCATATTTAAAAGCCTAGGTATGTGCAGGATCATGATGGGCCAAAAAGTGGCAATATGATGGGTATGTGGCTGACAAATTTTTTTTTACCCAAAATTGATGAAACGAAAAGGGTTTTAAAGGATATTATCAGCTTTCCACCAATATAAATTATTTTACTTTGAATTTAATAAGTAATTATTATTCATTTTCTATTTGAATTATGACTAAAGTCCTGATTGATAGCCTGATTGAAAAACATCTATAGCTTTCAACGGTATCACATTTTTTGAATTCAAACCATGCGTCACATTATGATTTGTATACTATAGGATTAAAAAAAGAAAAATAAATTTCATGAATTTTTACCAAGTTAAAGTCATTAGACATATAGTTTTTATATTTTTAAAAGTTGTAATAAAAATTCATATTTAATTATTTACTTGGAAAAAATTACAAAAATATGCATCACATCGAGACACAAGTCCTCTACTTATATCTAAAATCATTATAAAAATATTATCATTTTATTGTGGTTAGGGTGGTCGAACAGATACCTACTTTTATTTTTTCCCCAAATTTAAGTACTACATTGAAATTTCAATTTTTCACCAAATAGTTTTTTTAAAACCTAGTAGTTTAGAAACTACATTCAATTTGCTACAGTTTCTATTCTTACATATTTTTGAAATAATATAGATAACTTATTCATTTTTTTATGTGAAGTTGCCTAACTCTAATTTTTCTGAATTTTTTGCCACTTAAAGGCTTGTTTTTTCCATGATGATCCTGCACATACCTGCGTACAAAAAATAGTGTAATGAAGAATAGACTAAACTTGAGAGAATTCTACCTACTTTCACATGACCAATAATACACCTTCTACATACTAATATAATTCAGTATATAAAATATCCAAATTCTCAAACTATCAAATAAGAAAGAACCTACTTGAATGTAGGAGAAATGGTGGTAAAATTAGAATAGGGGCATTAGTCACACCTATCCAACAACCACCATTCATACATAATAATAATCTAATAATTATTAGACTAGATAATTATTTTAAATGGGACATGCTTAATAAAGAATATTATATGTAAGTTTTTATAACCTTATATTATAATAATATCTATAAATTTTATTTAAGGCTCTAACACCTAATAACATTGTGTCCTAACAATGAATCATTGAATCTTAGAAAAGACACATGTTATTTAATTAAGTTTTATAATTCATCATCTTAAATTACCTAATTTCATTTTTGAGGAATTACTTTCTCATTTCTTCCCCACATATAATTAGGAAAATATTTCATATATCATATGAAGAACTTGCTTCTAATATTCTAGAGTCTATCTCACAAACCATGTCCCACATGTTTGTGCTCGAACTTCCCACATTGGTATAATAAATTCATACCTTAAGTGTGGACTAGTAAATCAATGGGTTTCATTCTTTCATCATTTTCTCCTTTTATAAATCCACAGTTTTCCTTACATATTTATTAAAATATTCTACACTAAAATCCATGGGTTGTAGTCTTGTGAAATGGTTTAACAGTTCCTTAAATTATTTTTTTATTGTAACTTTTAGGTTAGATAGGTCAGCATTAAAACGAGAGTTTAGAATAAATTTTTTGAATGGTGGAGCACCCCTATTTTGACACCCTTCTTCTAGTGACTTATTAAATACTACACATTCTTCAACCTATCTTTCTCACCCTTATAAGATGAATGTTGTTGGTTCAATATGGATATTGAGTTTCATAGATTTATCTTTCTTATAGAGTGATATAATTAATGTTGGTTCCTTTATTTTAATAGTTTTATCAATCTTGGTAAAAATATAATGTTCAATTGTACCCCCTCTTGAATATTCATCCATGCTTAATTATTTATGTATTAGATCTTCTTCTTGCTTGCTTTCATTATTAACAACCTCCATAGTGTGTACTATTCTCTCTATCTTTCTTTTGTGTACCTTCTATATTCTCTTATAGTGTCTTTCTTATTTTTCCTAAATATTTCTCAACTTCCATTCCTCCATGCTCACCCGCATTACTAATTCAATCACTTACCTTAACTCACTCTTCGTTCTTCCATAATTTTATTCTTTTTTAAGATTCTATTAATCCCCATCCTTAATGGCTTAATCTTTATTTTCCCTATAGGGTCACATCTATTAAGTGGTCCCTTTAGGACTCCCCTTTCCATTTTTCATCCCCTAGGTACTTAATCCGCTCTCATAAGGCCTTATGATACCTAAGGAAATCTCTTGTAGATAATGAGATTTTATATTTTCTTAGTTAAATTAATCCTCATTTTATTCAAGTCTTCCTTATCATAATTGATATATCAATTACTTATACCTATCTCTTTATCTTATTAGAAAAATAATTTTCTACCATAATTAATCTTCCCATAATTTTAAATCTCTCATTAATCCCTTTTACCAAGGTCCTAAAAATAAAGCCAAAAATGTTTGTAAGGGGATAAAATTAGAGAATATACACCTAAGTACTTGAAATATTGTATTTATACCCTAGTTTCAAAGATAATAATACTATCACAATGAGTGAAAAGATTCAAGAGTTTGTAGTGGGAATTATAGATAATAGAATAAAGTTATTGTAAACAATGATTTTGGCACCTTAATACTCTCTAACTCTTCTAGGTTTTTCACCTAAAAAGAGAGAGATGGGCCAAAATTCTAATGTTTAAATTCAAGATTAATGTAAAGAGGGATGAAATATGTCTAAATTTAATGTCATAAGTGCAAAATACTTGAAAAAGAAAGATGATTGGAACCTAAGAGATGCAACTTGTTGGAAAACTAAATGACCTAGAAATGCAAATAAAAATAAATAGAAAGATTCAAGACAAAAGGTGTGCACCTTGAAGTGTGTTGCAGACTTCAAACAACTCTGAAATTCTAGAAATTATGATTTTTAAGCTTGGTGGGACACTTAGGCCAGTTTGGGTGACTTAGATTCAAATATGGAAAAACTACCCAAAAACCAGTTTTTGCCAAATGGGTATCCATATCTCCAAAAATCACTAAAAGTTAGGTTCAGTGGGACTAATTCGCTCAAATTGGCAACTTATTCCACTTTTGAATCTCTAAAAATTCAAAAGTGAAAACAGATATTCTAAGTCTGCACTTCAGTTTCCCATAGGTGTCTGCTTCTATAACTTTGATTTTTGGGCCTAAAAATGACTTTTTGTTGATATTTTGGCTAGGTCAATAAAGATATTTCTTCAATGAGTCTTCAAACTAATCTTCAATGATCTGCAAACCTTCAAAGTGCCTAAATCTGTAAACACACGAAGAGAGAAGGAGAAAATGTTGATTGTTAAGACATGGGGGTTTTCCTTGGTCAAACCTGTTTTAGGTAATTACACCAAAATGAAGAGACAAAGTAATGAAGTGTGAAACAATGGAGTTAGTACCTTGCCATGGTGATAGATCTTGAATTTTTGTAGCAATAGTTAAAGGTTATGCCCTTGAATGTCTTAGGAAGCTATCTTGATGTTTTGCAATGATAAAACCCTAGCTTGCTTGACTTGAGAACATGATGAATTAAGATGAGTTAGGATATTTTAGGAGATAGGATATTAGAAGATTAAAACTGAGGAGAAAAACACTTATTTATACACTCTTGTGCCTTAGTAGCCCAGTGATATCTCATCATAGGCTGACATGTGGTCTTATAGAATAAATACCTAAAAGAAATTTGAATTAATTTTTATTTTTGTACGAAATAGGACTAAGTAGCCCCTATGGGAGACTTGGTCCACCCAGGAAATTTTGAGTGGATGTCAGATATTAAGATGTATTAAATGTTATTTATCAGGTTATTCTTCAACAAGACACTTAATTAAGGCCTATAAGTGCATAAAGGGGCCATTTAAAGCATAAGAAGGGTGTAAATATTGATGCCAAGCCTAGGAAAGTGTGAATTTTTATTAAAATACTTTAAAACACTTTGAAATAGGTCTTGGTAAGGTTATTTAGGTGAATTATAACATTATGGTCTTAGAAAAGTGTGAAGATGTGTTACAACACCTTACAACACTCTTGCAAGACATCAATACATGTATTTTATTAAATTTGCAAGGACCCAAGACCTAGTGAGGATGTGCAGACACCTCACAACACTAAATCAAGGCCTCATTAAGTCCAATTTATCATCAATTGTTCCCATATCAAGCAAAGCATACACTTTTTGGCAACACCATTATTAATAAACTTATTATAAATCATTAAATATTAAACATGAGTACAACCAATATATGGTATCATATATGTATTAATATATAGTGAATATTACACTTAAGATGGTACAATATCAATTATCATCCTTTATTATATTCATATTTCATTTGTATTCCAAATATATCTATTACATATACTTCTTTCTTATATCATTATCTTCCTCTATCCCATCATTTTATCCTCTCTCCTATCATGTTTCATATTTGTAGCACCTTTACTTATACCCATAGATAAAGGGTGTTTCTCTTTATCTTTTAGCTTTATAGTTAGTGCAATCTGTTTTCAATGGGTGATTTTTTCTCTATTATAGGTTGTATCCTACTAAAAATCAAGTTTTTAAACATAAGTTGTCTTCCTTCTTGTATTAGGATAGTATAAAATCCATTTCCTATGCACCGTGTTCTATGATAAATATTTTATAGAATTCTAGCATAGAAATAACAATTTTCATGCACATAGCCTAATTAAGAACTTTAGAGACCATTTCTACCACCCCTAACAAATGAAAGTTGTCCTTTTCAACATGGATATAAGTGTCTAGCCACATTTTTTCACATTCCTTGCCAAAATGTTAATAATATTCTATGAGCATAAAATATATCTAAAATCTCTTAGGGAATTTATTTTAGGCTATTTTTTCATATCCTTGATTATTATTTTATCAACTTTAGTTGCTTCCTTAAAAATGACATGCTCTATGTACTCAATTTATTTTTTCCAAATGAGCACATAGAATTTTACACATGATTAATCATTAGAAGGATTTGAATGTTTTAATTTAGGTTTATCCAATTATCTCCCCATGTAATAATTGTACACTAGAAAATCATAAAAGAATACTAAAACGATCTTTCAAAGAAATGTTGCAAAAAAGAAATTAATCAATACTAAAAAATTTAGTGAATCATTAATGAGGCCAATTGCATAGCTAAAAATTTATAATAGTAAATATGAGTTCAATAAAGTATTTACTAATATATTGTCTTCCTCAAATTGGACATGGTCTAACAACATATTGAGCAGAAATTAATATTGAAGAAAAAATTTGGGCAACATGTAGTCCATCTAGGAACTCATCAACCACTGTGTTTAGAATTTATTTTTTATAATAATTTATTTATATCTCTAAAATTAATTTCAAATTTCCAAAAACAATCTCCTTTAAATACCAATAGTATGAGGGGGGAGTAAGAAGTTATTCTTTGTTGAATAAATGTTTCTTACAATGAATTCTTGATTATTTGTTATTTCAACCTTTTATAGTTTGGGAAACTTCTAATATTTTTTTCTCGAGGATATAGGTTATTCATCATCTTATGCTTAGTCCTTATGAATGGAGCTTAGTGTAAGTGCATTAGTGCTTGAGTTACTTTTTTAGGATATCTTGAGGAGAATTGAGTGGAACATGTGACTCTCATTTATTCTTTGATCAATCTTGTGGATATATTACAAATATTTGGCTGCTAATATAGAAGAATTTTTTTATCTTGTATGGATTCCTCCTTGATTGAGAATATTGATATTTATGTCTTATTGCTTGGAAGCTAATATTTTCTTATAATGTTTTGTTAAGTTGTAAATATATTAGTTTTGATGTTTTAGAGGCTAGTATTTTCTTAAAAGGGTTTTATAAGGTATATAAGTGTCTCTCTTTTGAGTGATCTTCTCCTTTTAATTCTTACGATGTGTGGTTTATGATATAATAATGCTAGAATTTAGATATTGAATAACTAAATGTTAGTTTGAAATTACTATTTACACTATACTTAAGCTCACCTAGGTCAATAAGAGGTTACACAACTTCTTGTCTAATTGAATGTGCAACCATTGAGACCTCTAGAGGTTACCAAGTTATTTGGTAAACCTTATGAGCTACCTCTTTGAGGTTGGAAGCATTTCCATCTCACCTCAAAGGTCACTCAACACTTGGCACTCAAGGTTGATGACCTAGTCATGTAGGTTGTTGGTTTGCACACTCCAAGTGTTCCTAAGGTTGAAACCTATAGGACACTTGTCTACTCCTTTGTGCCACCTTCTGGGACACTTTTGTACATGGGTACCTAGCATGGCTAGTAGTTGAGACCCATTACTTCATACCCACCTAATCTATTCTTAAGGGGGGGTGTTAGTGTATTCTACTCTAGTTAGGCTAACTTAAGCCTAGTTAGGCATTGGAATTGACCATTGACTCATTCCCCATGAGGTGTCAAGGTTTTTGAGGTGTCTTGAGAGGTGTCCAATCCTTCTTGACACCTCCCCCTTGCATAGAGGAGAGAAACTCACCACCACTACAAGATGAGGAGTCCTCTCCTCAATCCATGGAATGTGTTCCTATTCTTATGGCATGTTGTTGCTCATCCTCATGCTTTATATTGAGGATTTGAGCTCATTATCCCAAGGTTAGCTAATACAATATTCAATTGTTCATGTGCTTGTTTTCTAATCTCCTAGATCTTCCTAGTTTCTAATACTAAGGATATATATTCTTATAGGGTTAGTAAAAAGTTGTCTATATTTACTTACATTATTGTATATTCCTTATTTGAACCTTACAACTTATTAGCTTCTCTATTTACCACTTATGTTTCTACATGTTTTAGTTAGACTCCTATGATACATGATTTTTGGTTGTTATTATGTTTCATGTTTATGATTTATTGCTCTTATGATATTTGCATTTCATGGTTATTATTATATGTACAAATGCTTATGATATCATATTTATCTTTTATGATTATGATCCTTGTCACACTTTTGAAATTATATGTACTATTCTTATTAGTCTTACATCTCAATTATGCTTATATCATTTGTAACTAACATTTAAAGTTATTGTTATTTATTGTTGTCAAAATTGGAGGCATCTTATATTTATATTAAATTATTGCACATGCCTTCATGATTATATTTTCTCATGTCCTTAAATGCTTATCATATTCATGGTTTTTTTACCATATTTATATTTGTTAAAAAAATATATATATTTTTCTCCTCTTGAATTCCTTGTAATCATACTATGTAACTAAATGGAGGGGAATACATTTTAATAATATAATTCCTTGTGTGAGTTGTGTAATATATTGAATCTTTTAGTCTCTACCATATCTAGGGGAGCTTTACCACTCTTTCCCATTTGGTTAGAGTCCTTTTACATCTCTATTAAAATTACATTCCCATTTCCTTTTCCTTATATTTTTTCCCCAATTTAATTAGAGTATATTTTCTAAATAATAATTTTTCAAGTGGCATATTCTTGTATAATTTTGACTCATGACACCATTCATCCCCAAAGATTGATCATGATCCCCAAATCAAACTTTTGTCACCCTACATCATATCCATAGATGTGGACTTGACCCAAATCATTTTGTAGTTGTTGATTTGAACCTATGAACTATCAAAATTAAAAATTTAACTATACACCATGTTGACTAGTAATTGCAATTGAACTAGTGCATGATTATGTTGATGAATAGGCTATATTATTGTATTTAAATATATATTCATTCATTCACATAAATCATGCTATATTAATCCAAGACATACAAAAGGAGAGAAAAATAATTAAAATATATATCCTAAAGCATTACATCAACATACATCATCCTAGGTCCATTGCATGCTTATGTACTACTAGTGATCCTTACTCTAAATCCATTAAATTACACTAATTAGATATCTAACAGAGGATAAAATGATCCTCAAATTTAGTATATTTCTCAAAGTTTGTAGATATTGCTAATATTTATTGATATTTAAATATTATAAAATCAAGACAAATAAGTTTTGAATAGTTAGTTTTTTATTGGTTCATTACCATGGTTCACATTTAGATATGAATGATAGATCATTTCCACATTCATGAAGAGGCAATTTGTTAGAAAAGACATAATTAATTTACAAATATTTGAAACACTTGTCTATCAAACTCTAAAATTTTAACATTATAGAAAATTAGTTATTAACATATTTTTCATCATTAAATCATTTTGAAAATGTGGCTTTATATTTTATTTAAATTTAATTAATTCAATATTTATTAATATTAAATGTCAAATCTTATATTTAAGTTAATTTTTAGTTAACTATCTTAATTAATTAACTAGAGTTGGATATGCTTATTTTTTTTAATCTTATTGAAAAAAAAATATATGAAAAAAAAAATAAAAATTGTTGACTTTGAGTACAAGATAAAATATGTAAACTCTTGAATACTATTTAAAAAATTATCCTCTTAAAAATTAAAACTATATATATATATATATATATATGATTATTCTACCGCTAGTATGTTTTTAAAATTTCTATTGAATAGATATTAATACTCAATTTTCGAAATTTGAAGATAAATTTCTTTTATTTGTTGAATTAAAATATTTATTACTATTATTTTGTATATATCCTTAGAAGCTTGTTCAACATATTGACTATATATTAATTTAATGTATCCTGGAAGTAACCCTCGATCAATATTCCAAATTATACATGCAATTAAAATACTAAAAATATAGTGTTTGGAAGAAAATCAATTCACATCATGTGAGAAGACTTTCCATTGTTTGTGAGATACACAATCATTTAATTCTGAAAGTCTGATTTATTTTGAATGAGCCAAGCTTTGAACAAAGCACTGGTTACATATAAAACCAACATTATGATGATGTTAGGCATGATAATATACCTAATTATTTAGGGATAAAACAATAGCTTCTCAGTTGATATTTGTACAAACACGAGCATACTTCCATACTCTCCCTGGCTTGCAAAAAAAGCCTTTGTCTGGAGCACAATGTCTATCCTCTCTACATTTACACATCTTGTCCAATGCACATCCATCTCTCAACTCCTCCACACCTTTCCCTCCAATTCCAAACAAGCCATCTGTCCAATCATTAGAAAACACTCCCTGTGGATCAAACCTCTCCTTCACCTTCAAAAATCCTTCCAAGTTCACAGTCCGTTTGGCCAATCCTCCAAACAAGTGACCTCCAGACTTTCCCCAGTGTAGTCCCCCTCCATACTTCTCAATCACCATTTGTTCGATCTCTTCATACACATCTTCGTTCCACTTGGGCGTACCATATTCCTTGGGTCGATAAGTGTTGAGCTCCATCGTTACCTGGTCCTCAATAGGTCCCAGGTACGCCTCAGACTTTTTAAGAGACCTCATTGATAATACAGTTCGGTCACACATCCTTTGGGGATTCAAATCTCTTATTTTCTTTACATCCTTCATGGCTTCCCAGAGTCGAGACAAAGGAACTCTCAGCTCCACGTTAAAGAACAAAGAGGTGTTCACGCGACGGTCCCAGCTACATGTGGTCTCATTTTTATCAAAAATTTGGGTAGGAGTACAAATCTCATCTTTTTGTTTAGAAACTTGTTCACATTTACCGGATGTTTGCATTCGATGATTGAAACCCACCACTGGGTAACCCGTGAAAGTTTTTCCGTCATTCAGAAACCCCAAGCCATTCGCCACAGATTGAATTGTTTGGTTTCCAACAAGGTTGCAAATTGCATCCACATCTGCTTCTGCCTGGATTGAACCGACTGAAGGGCAATGACAAACGAAATAAGATGATCGATACAGATGCATTTATATAATAGAGTATAATAATGAATGTTATAGAGACATTATACAATGGTAATAAATGTGCAATGCGATGACTGTCAAAATATTAATATTCAATTATAAACGTAATTATAAATACTAATGTCAAAATTTTGAAACACGCACATTGATAAGCACTTGTTTCAATGTCAGCGACAGTGGTGGGAGTACGAAGGAATGCGTTGCTGCCGTCTCCTGCAACATCGACAGAAACGCGATCGTTGGCTACAAAAACAGCCTTCCGATGTGAGGAAGCCAATATATGTCGGCAAATGTGTGAGCTTTGAGGAAACGTTCGGCTTTGTTTTCCAGATCGTAATCATCTTTCATTGAGACGGAAACGGACCGTTTAAACATGGGCTGCAAAGCGAATGTTATCTGTGAAATTGCTCCCAGCGTTCCCAGAGCCAATCGGGCAGCCTTCAGATCTTCGTCTGCTTCTGTCAAACTTATGATCTTTGCGTACCCTTCGGAAGGAGACGCAGGCACTACTATTCTCATTCCCACCACGTATTCATAAACTCCGCTCCCTTTCCCGGCGAAGCCACTGCCGTGGGCTCCGGTTGATACAACGCCGGATGCAGAAACTCCACTGATGTAAGTCATGGCTGGCAGAGCGAGGCCCTGCTTTGCTGCTGCTTCAAGCACGTCTCTCATCAGCGTTCCAGCTTGGACAGTGATTGTCATGGCCTTGCTATTCACTTTAATGACGGAGTCATAATTTTGGGTTGAAATGATGAGTCCTTCGCTCTCCACACAGACGAGCTTTGGGAGGCTGTGAGAATGTCTGCTCACCACTCTGATCTTCTGGTTGTTTTGAACAGCGTGGGCAACAGCACGGAGGAGTTGGAGCTCTGAAGTAGGCCATGCCACACTAGCCGACTTGCAAATAGAACGGTCCTCCCATACGCCCAGGTAATTGAAGATCTCACACCCATCGCTTGTGCATTGCAGTGATGGAGCAGGCAGGCACGCTCCCAAAACTGGGCTGAAATACAAGATAAACACAATGAAAATGCGAATCATCGTGTTTGTTCGGGTTATTCTGAGGGGACTCCACCAATGTGCGTATAAATAAATTATGCGTCGTTGAATGGCCATAAACTATTTAGTATTTCAAATTGATGAATGGATAAACGTAGACTAAATTTGCATGCCTTGCCTTTATCAAACACGTTTAGAGATAAAAGTCTTACAATGTGTTTTTAACACTATGCACGTCTCTTTTACATAAACATTGACAGAACATATAACGAGAAGATTGAGAAAAATGAAAATGAAATGGACATTGATTGAGTTTGACCAGAGCAAAATAAACAAGGAATTAGAAAGTTTGTGAGATATTTTTAGATTGGAATTCAATATTTTTGGGTAGTCAATGCATTGCCTTGCTAAACATATCTAGAGATAAAAGTCTTACAATGTGCTTATTAAGTTATGCATATGTCCTTTACATAAACATTGACAAAACATATAACAAAGAAAATTGAGATAAATGAAAAAGTAATGGACATTGATTCATTGTAATTAGAGCAGAAATAAACAAGAATCTAGAAAGTTGTCTATTTTAGAAAGAATACTAAATAATTTAATAGTGAAATATTTAATGATAGTCTTTTTTCAATATGTCTATGTGTTTATTTGTAAGTGTCTCTTTATAAATTCTATCTATTATAATAAAACTTAATAATATATTTTGAGGATTGAAATGCTTAGCAAGATAAATTTGTCATCATGTCATGTCTTATTTTACCAAAAATGATTAATATGTCTGACATTTCATATCTAAATTAAATAAACATGTATTGGTTTTTTTTGGCCAACAACTTTTTTAAATTTGAATGCAAACAACATTTCTTTAATCCATCAATGTGTGGATGACATAATATGCAAAGCAATTAGAGGGAATGCGTGGTACTATAGACACCCTAAAATTGACCTTGTACCACATAATTAATTAAGTAAATATTTAATTGATTATTTCTTGTAATTTACCATCTTACAATTTTCTTACAATTAGTTAAATAATTAATTATTTTATTAACTATTATTCACCCCCCACCTTGTTCATGGGGTAGAAAGTGTTGGACTTGTTGCACAAACAGTTGTTGTTGCACCAAAAGATCAACCCATTAATCTTCTATACAACCGCCAAAGTTAATGAATCCATGGGAAGTAGTTAAGCCATGTCACAAATCCCAAGTGTTGCATTGCACAACACAAGGAGACCAAGGGAACATACCTTGCAATAATCCCCCTAGTGCAAACAAGGGATTTGAACATGTGTCCTAGGCTCATATACCAATTGTTGCACAGACGATTGTCATTGCACCAAAATATCAACTGTTAATTCTCGATGCAACAACCAAAGTTAATGAATCCAAGGAGGCAATTAAGCCATGTCACAAACCCAAGTGCTATGTTGCACAACACAAGGAGACCAAGGTCACACACCTTGCAACAAGACTTACTCATGAGGCTAGGCTTATGGCTAGATGGATTTCGCCAAAGGAGGGCTAGAGAGAATCTTTGGTGCTTAGGAGTTAGTTGTTTATTCAAAGAACATAGAAGCAAAGAATTAATGAAAATATGTTTTCCCCTACCTATCGATACCAACAATGAAGCAAAGTTGCAAGCTATATGGCTAGGGCTTTAAGAATGGATTAAGCTAGGGATTAAAAGATTAATATTAGAAGGGGATTCTTTTCTTATTACCAATGCCCTTCAAATGGGGAAGTTTAATAACTAGAAAATAAATCTAGTCCCAAAGGGAAGTTTGGAGATCCTAAAGTATTTCAAATACTTTAGAATTTTCCATGTTTATGGAGAGGCTAACAAAGAGGTAAATACACTAGTGCATTCAACAATGAATGAGTCAAATGCCTAATGTAACATGTGGACAAGTTGTAGAAGGCTTACATGTTTTTCATGTAGATCATTCAATTTCTAAACTTCATGACCAATAATGATGATTTTTTTCATGTGAAAAGACTCAAGAGTGAATGAATAACTATCCAAGCTCATCTAGGCTCATGTGAACAATAATGAATGAGAAATTTTTGAGCATATGAAATGGAGATAAGTGTCATTGGTAAGTGCATGGAAATGGTATACACAAAGGGGTTTTTGGTAATAGGAAATGTCAGGACATGAAAATACAAAGAGATTGTTATATGATTGTTATTGATGTAAAACTAGCATCATAAAGGTTGATATAAAAATGATATTTCAAGGAAGTATTAGTGATCAGCAATATCTAAGGATGTCATAATGACAAAGGATTAGTTACTAGAAGAATGGAGAAGAATGATGGAGAGAAGAGAATATTCTGCAAATTTGCAATGTTGTCATGCAAAGTTGTCATACTTTTATAGAGAACATTTTCAAAGGTTTGTAGAGAAAACAAGAAGCATATCTATTATGGGTTTTTCAAGTAGATTTCAAAAGCATGATCCACATGTTTAGGAGATGTAGGATGAGCTCAAAAATTATTTATTTCCATTCTCTGGTAGATGTATGGTTTTGCAAATAAACCCTAAGGGTACTCAAGCATAAGTGCTTCATAGTTTTATATTTTTTATTTGACTGCTTATAGTCAATCACTAACTGCTTGAGTTATCACTTAAGACATTAAAATCATTTATCAACCAGACCCTCAACCTAAGGCTTACCAGCTAAGCAAAGCTTAAATTATTTCTTTAAAGTCTAAAGTTTAAATATTCTTCTCACAGTATTTTGCAAGGCTCAAGGTGGACCAAACCTTTTTGGTTGTGGAAGCATGAAACTCAGCCATGTGTTCAGAGAGACTAACATCTTATTGGCTATCACAATATCGCACTCTCAATTTTCTCTAACAAGGTAGTAACCTCAATATGTAAAATAGATTATCGAATGGTGATTGCATTGTACAGTTGATCCACATCGTTGTTGTGAATCACCTAGATAGGTCAAATTTTTGTTATGCGATATAACTTCACGTGTCCAACATGATGTATGGCGATAGATGAAATTTCTCAAATAGTCCATTGAAAGAATGGTCCCATCCTCGCTTTAGCTCTATAAAGTTACATAATGATGAAACTTATACACAATAACTGGTGGTAGTTATTTATTACATCGATCTCGAGCCATATGCATCGCATAAACAAGACCATATGCACTAAGTGAAATGTGCTAAGCCATTAGTTTGTGACATAGATCAATGCCATATGTTTAAAGAGAATTTGATTGAAGGACTATATTTTAAAGTTGAAGACATTTAGTAATGATTGTTTGATAGTGGCACGAAGATAAAAATAAATAGTTGGCAATTACAATTGGAAGCTCACAATAGTTAGGTGATGGTATGAATGGTCAAGCGATGGATCTTGACATGGAAGAAGAAATTGAATATGCCAGAATAGCTCAAAAATTGAATTAGTGATTGGATTAGAAATACCATAGACATTTAGGTAGTGAAACGATCAAATACAATTTAATTAAGTAGTGTGATCACTTATTATAGATATAGACCTTGCATATCAAATCTAGGGTTTGATACAAAGAAGACAAGTGGTGGAACATAGCATATAAAAAGGAAGTTTTATTATTCAAAGAATGAGATCCGATAAGTAAACGACAATATGTGTGCAAAAAGAGAAGGTGCATAGCTCAATAAGAAATGTGTATGAAAGCTTAGATGAAGAACAAAAATGTTTAACAGTGATGAAGCAGTAATGATAGACCTAGATAAAATGCATATAGATATCTAGGATATACATTTTCAGAGAAGGAAGGATAGTTAAATGTTGATAAGAGATTAGTGACAGGTAGAAGATTTGTTCTTGTAGCAGTGGAGAACAAAGGATATTCTGAAGAGAAGAACAAAGCAAATAAGAAGTAAATGTATAGTTATAGATTAGACTTAAAATAGAGAATTGGATTCAATTTGAATCATTTGTAACTAGGAGTTGTATCTCCTTATATATGATTGGTTGGTGCCATCAGAATGCTAAGTTGGTGCTTAGTTAGGGGATTGGTGTCTCCTTAGAGTTAATGATCTTAAAATAGGGGATTGGTGTCTCCTTAAGGTTGGTTCCCTTAAAATTTCTAACCAATGAGGTTTTTATTGTGAGGTTGGATTAGGATAGTAGATCCTAGTAGCTATTCTCACCATGTTTTTTCCCATATTAGGTTTTCCATGTATATCTGGTATTATGTGTACTTATGTGTGTTTGAACTATGCATATTCTTCTAATTTGGTTTAAAAGAATTGAAGGACTAGTTTTAATTGACTCTATTGATTCACCCCGCCTCTTAGTAAATAGTTGTGTTCCAACAATTGGTATCAGAGCCTTGGTTCCTTTGAAGAAGATTAATTAGCTCAGGTAGATCTTGAAGTTTGCACACTATGGCTAGTTAAGAAGGTTCATCATCAAACAAAGCACCTCTCTTCGATGGATAAAACTATGCATTTTGGAGAATCAAAATGGAATCATATTTATCTTCATTGGGGTTTGATGTATGGGTGTTTGTTGTAAATGGTTATACAATTCCTGCTACACCTCCCACTAATCAAGGTGGTAATAGGGCATATGAAAACAATGTCGAGGAAAATAATGTTATTCTTTGTGGGTTGTCTAACTCAGAGTTTTTCAAAGTAATACATTGTCAAACTACACATGTTGTTTGGGACAAGCTAAAGAACATTTATGAAGGTGATGATAAGGTAAATAAATCCAAGATACAAACTCATGAAGGGAAGTTTCAAAGTCTTTTAAGATGAGTGAAGAAGAGAAAATTGCATACTATCTCCTAACAGTAGATAAAATAGTCAATGCAATTAGAGGACTTGGAGAAGAGATAAAAGAATCAGTCATTATCAAAAAGGTTTTTAGATCCTTGTCATCCATATATGACTCTAAAATTTCTACAATAGTTCATAAGCAATAGATCTAGATAAACTCATAATGGATGAGTTACATGGTACCTTCACTACCTATTAGATGAGAACAAGAGATATTGAAACCTCTACTTGAGATAAGTTGCATTCAAAAGTATCCAAAAATGAAAAGATGGAACCATTTGCATTTAGATCTAGGGATACTGATGAAGAAGAAACCAATTTTTTCAGAGGATTGGTAAGAGGATCTAAAAAATACAGAGGTAAGTTACCCTGTAAATATTTTAATTTTCATAAGGTAGGTCATTTATTTGTTAAGTTCCCTTATAGTAAAAAGGATAACTCTGTGCAAGAAGAAGATAGTAAAAATTTGAAACCTTGCTACTCTTAGAAAAGGAACTTCTTTAGAAATAAGAAGAGTATGTATAAAAAAGAAGAGAATGAGTCATTTGATGACAGCGATAGTTCAAATGGAGACCATGATTATGCCTTTGTGATTGAGGGAAATGAATCCCTATTCATGGAATTAGTAGAAAATTTTGAGGATCAAGAAAAAGAAAAAAATGAAGACTCGAGTGAAGAAGAAGGAGAAGTAGATCTAGAGATTGAACAAATCTATGCCCTAGATGAGATTGAAAACTTGAGAAAGGAAAACTCAAAAATAGAAGAAGCATGCACAAAAGGAGATTGAAAAACTATCTAAAAGTCTTGAGAAATATAAAAAAATGATAGTTAGCCTAAAGACTCAAGTTGAAGAAGCCAAGAGACTAGAATATGCAGTTGAAATTGAACTACAATCTAAGTCTAATGAATTCTTAAAACTAGAAGAAAAAATAGTGGGTTTGAGAGAAGATATTGTAATAGCAAGAAGTGAAGCAAAAAGGAAAAAAATTGATAAGAAAACTAATATGCTTTATGAAATGTTAAGTAAACAAAAGGTTGATAAAGATATGTCTAGTTTAATATTTGAAAAAGGTCAATGCTCATGTTCAAATGATTCTTGATACAAGAAGCCATAAGTAAAATTAGAAACAATCACCACTAATACAAATGGTTTCATAAGGGTAAAATACCTAAATAAGAAGTCGACAAGACTTTTTTCTCCTACAAAAAGAAATGCTATGACCAAGTATTCTTCCTTTTATGGTTATTGTTATATTTTTAATCAATTTGGTCATAAGGTTAGTGAACGTAGAATTGTACCTAAAAGGAGAATTAACAATGTGAATAGAAATTCATTTGCTCCTCTGTTAGATACAAATATAGTATTCTATAACTATAATAATCTTGGTCATATAGCTAAATATTGTATATGAAACTTTTAAAAACCAAGAGTATAAAGAAAAAGGAAAGAAAAACTTCCTAAGAAGAACAAGGATTCACAAGTCTGATAAAAAAAATGATAAGACAGAGAAGAGACTTAAAAGGGTATGGAAAGAGAAAGATCTAGAGACTACACAATCAATGATTACTCAAACTACATTTCATGTAGAAAAGAATAATTTGTGGATAATAGATAGCAGTTGTTCTAAACACATGACTGGTGATAAAAGAAAGTTAATCAAACTGAGTAGATACAAAGGACTTGTTCAAGGGGAGATATCTTCCCAAATTATCTCAACCCCCTGAAGAGAGTAAGATGTTGATCATTATAGCATGAAAGGTGATTTGAATGAAATAATCTAATGAATTTATTGATGAGAAAGATGGAATCTATAGATCTATTATTCAAGCAATAACTTTATTTATGGTAGTCTGTGGAATGAATGTGCATCCCCATGAAGTCACAGAGCACTCTGGAAGTTTCTTACCAAACAAGTACAATGTGAATTAATTGTGGAATGTTATGGAAAATATGAAATCATTTATACTTCAATTTGCATGATCTTGGCTCATTCGAATCAAAATCATTTACATCCAAATCTTATAAGGCATCAAAAGCATCTTGTGAATTCAAGAGGAATTGCGGTGAAACCCTAGTGATAGTACACAAAGGTATTTTCAAGTTGCTCGTAAACCCTTGTTTACAAGTTTAAAAGGGAATTGTAATGGTTAAAAATTGGTTGATGTTTTTGAGAAATCAAGGTTGAAATATAAGAAGTATCCTTTCAAATCTATGGAGGTAGATAAGGATGGTGCCTTCTCAAAAGTTATAGTTGATACTGTGTATATAGAAAATGTAAGGATCTATAATCTGTTGCAAGTATACATGTATTTGGTGTTGTCATTGATGTCAATAGACTTATGTTTTTGTTATCGTTTGGTGATGATTGAGAAATTGTGATTATTGTTTGATTATTTTCATTATATTTTCATTAGTAAGTGTTACTGGTGTAAACCTCTAGTGTTGCTTTAATAAGCTTCTATTTGTGGATGTTGTTTTGTTGACTTTTTCTGTTGTAATTTCTTTGGTGATGATGAGTAATGTGAAAAATAGTTAGTTGAGAAAGGGATAGAAGTAAACTAAGGGGATAAAAATTAAAAGGGAGAGAGAAAGTTGGTATCAGAGCTTGGGTCATGGGTTCAAAACCCTTGCTTGCACTAGGGGGATTTTTGCAAGGTGTGTACCCTTGGCCTCCTTGTGTTGTGCAATGCAACTCTCGGGTTCGTAACATGGCTTAAATGCCTCCAATGGATTCATTAACTCTGGTAGTTTTATCAGGAATTAACAAGTTGATCTTTTGGTGCAACGATAATTATTTTTGCAACATATTCATGCCCCCATAAATAAATTTGATCACACAAAGCTTGAGAAGTTGAGGAACACCTTGTTTGATGATGACTATATCGAGTACAAACCAGAGTATGCAAATGTGTTAGCTAAAGGGTTGGATGTGTGGAAGGACTTTCTTGACTTCTACAACTACACTGAATGGGTAAGGATCATTCTGATAAGGATACATGATGAGTTTATTTTTTATGTAAAAACCCTATAGAATCACCAAAGATGTAATTAAGGAAATAATTGGGTTATGTGCAACAAGACCTATGTCTTTAATGAAAGTTGTGAAGAATGAAAGGGTTACAAAGTTGACTGGTGCAAAAATTGACAAAAGAAACCTAAGCATAAATGAAATCAATGATTCGGGTGTTAAGTATGCTTCCATGGGAATATCATACAAATTATATTTCAAAAATAGAGAGGGATTTGCTACTTGTACTACAATTCATATTGCATACCAAATGGTCAAATAAGGAAAGGACTTTGACCTATATGAATTTATGAGGGAGAAATTATTTGATAACCTTAAGAGAACCAAGGAGACCGAATACAACTTCAAGTTTAGGTCTCTAATTATTTTCCTTGCACTCTACTTTTTGAATGAACTAGACATATATTCAAAGGAAAGGTCTAGCAACAACGCTTTTCAATTGCCTCACAAATAAGAAATCACATGAGAAGATTCAATAAAAAAAAAGCTTGCAATGCTACATATTGGGGTTTCTTCAAAAATTTGTAAGCAAAAATGAAAGATAGGGAAAGAATTATCTTTGATCTAGTAAGAAAATACAAGGATGAGATTACATTTCTAGTTGATAAAGACTATTGCTACAATTAAGCTATGGAAGGTTCCAAGAAGCTCTTGGATTCCTAAATTGCATTAATGATGTCTCACTTGCTAAAGTCAAAGCATATCTTGATATATTGATGAATAAGTTGAAGGATCCTATAGAAAAAAGGGTTGAAACTGATAAAGAAATCATGGAAAAAATGATTCAGAAGGTGGAAGAGACTCCTAAAAATAGGGTAGATAAATTTTTTTAGAGAATAGGAATTCCTCACATAACTAAGAAAGCCCCTCGAACATTTGGCTAAGCTTTGAAAAACATTCCCTAAGACCCTGAGGAAAATTTTGTAGAGAAAGTGCCAAGAAGGTTAGGAAAATAAGTCTCTATTGCTACTACTCCTTTGTAGCCCATTGAATCCACACAAGATACTTTTGAGAAAAGAGTTGCATTAGAAACTAACGCACAAACCAAAGTTGCTAAGACTATTGCCACATTGGAGCTATGGAACCAAGAAGCTCTTGGATTCCTAAATTGCATTATGAGGTCTCCCTAGTTGAAGTCAAAGCATATCTTGAAAACCTATTGAATAAGCCCAAGGATCCTATAATAGAAAGGTTTGGCACCAATAAATAAATCATGGAAAAAATGATTCTGAAGAAGGTGGAAGAGACTCATGAAAAGAGGGTAGATAAAATGTTTCAGAGAATAGGAATTCCTCTCCTAACTAATAAAGCCCCTCAAACCTCTATCCAGGATTTGAAAAACATTCCCTCAAACCCTATGGAAACTGTTGCAGAGAAAGTACCAATAAGGTTAGGAAAATCAGCCTCTAATACTACTACTCCTTCGTAGCCCACCAAATCCACACAAGATAATTCTAAGAAAAGAACTACATTAGAAACTTAGGCACAAACTGTAGTGCCTCTTGTGTTTCTTTCACTGCATTGATACTTATTAAGTTATGTTATGTAACTTGTGACTTTGTTGGTGCTTGTTTCACCATTCCGATTTGGTTTGGATGACAGTTTATTTGACTTGTTGATCATGACACTCTTTATTGATGTTTATGTTATGATGATATATGGAGTTAGTTGTGTGTTTGGATTAATTTGGCTATGTACTTCATGTGAACATGTAACTTGTTATGCATCTAATCAGTGATTTTTATATGATGATTGTTTATGATGTAATTATTATTAATCGATGATGTGGTTATTGTTGAGGCCTTGGTGAGAGGGATGGTGTAGCATCACTCGTTTGCGAACGCCCTACTACACTATGATTTCCTCTCATGGTGTGTTTGTTATTTGATATATATATGTTGCTTGACATCTTGTTTGATGCAGGTTGCAGGTACCAGGCATCGACTCTACCTGCACTATCAAGTCTTAGCGTACCTCAAAAACCCAATGGATATGATGTGGAAAAATGGAAATGACAAAAAGGTCCCCAACCCTTGCCATCATCCTCGACAAGGATGAGTACCCATCTTGTAACCTCATCTATCTGGTTTGTATTCTTTGTCAGTTCCCTTATTTGGTGCCTCACATTAATTGCTTAATTTGTGATGTCACATGTGTTAATTGTGTTATTATATTTAATGTGATTCAAATTTTGTGGTAAATTAAAAAATTTAAATGGCCTTGTTTAATCAGTTTAATTAAATTAAAATTTATTACAAGGAAATTTAAATAAATTTAGAATTAAAATAATAATTAAATAAATCAATTTTGTGAAATAGAAAGTATATGGTTTATTATTAAATAATTAAATTAAATTATTTTGTAAAAAGTATTGTTTTAAATTATATTTAATAGTAATTGATAATTTTATTATCATGAGAGTTTAATTATTTAAATGTGGAAAAGTAATATGATTTTAAATAAATAAAGAAGGTAATATTTTTGAATGAGATGTAAAAAAGAGTTCAAAATAGAAAAATATGGAGTGTGTGCACATGCATGACTCCAAACTGAATTTCAAACTAGAAAATTGTCAATTTTGTTGATTTTTGGATTCAAAAACTTCTCTTGGATTTTTATTTTGGAAAAAAAAACTCTTTCCTTGTTTTTCTCTGATGGCGCTTGTTTTGGAAAAATGGTTATCAATTGATTATGTTTTTGAAGAAAAAGAAAACTTTTCTTTGCAACAAAAAAAAAATTGAAAAAAGAATACAGTTTTATATTGATATTGTTTTGAAGGGAATTAATCTCAAAAAGAGATTAAGTTTTGGGAGAAAGGATTGAGGCTGCAAAAGAGTAGTCTTCAGCACATCTTCTCCATCTTCGAGCGTAGGAATTTAGGTTGGTGCTGCATTTGATTTTGATTTTTTTCATTCTCTGTTATGCAAACAAATTCTCTCCTTATCAAACTATTGCTTGAATTTCGTTCAATGAATCAAATCATTCTTTTTAAGGAGATTTTTTTCATTCTATGCAAGTATGTATTTCAAATTGTTTCATTTAGTTTCACCTTCAAAAGAGTATTTAAATCAATTTATTTGGTTGTAGCTATACATACTTAGCGCCTTCACTTGAATCCATAGACTTTTCTATGCTTACTACTTTTGTTTTAAGCATTTTGAATTTTCCTTGTAACCAATATTGTTAGCTTGTAGATTTTGATTAGAATTTGAACACAGATTTAGGTGATGGTGCCTACTTTGCATTTTTCATCCATTCGATTATTTATAGAGCTCGATTTCCCTTCCTAAATCATAATTCTTTTTGGCTTCTTAAGGGAAAACCCTATAGGATATTACCCCTGATTATATGGTTTTTACAGCAGATGTTGAATCGACGCCTTGATTGTGTGGTTGGCAAATAAATATGGTGATGGTAATGATTCTATATATCCGATTTCTATAGAAATTAGAGAGTCAGTTGTAGAAGACTATATGGGGCGTCATTTCTCCTTAGTCCCTGCTGATTTTTACTTTATCTTAACAACTAATTTAATTGGTACAACCATTACTCCTTGAGAATCTATTTCTGCTTGTAAGCCAGCCTCAGGATGTTCGATAGGAGGAAGGAAATAATTATCAATGCCTTGTATATGATAGTTGTATTCGTTGTATGCTAGAGGATTTATTTGCTTATGATTCGGCTATTATACCAACCATGCAAGGCACCCAGCGCATCCCAAAATTAATTCAATTTTTATTATCTTAGTACATATGTGTGTGTGTGTGTGTGTGTTTGAGTTATGTGTTGTTTAGTAAGAGTTCGGTTACTATTAATAACAATAGGTTATTGTGGACTACTATTAATATAATATTGTTTCTTTTAAACAATAGTGTATTTAGCTTAAATATATATATATGTATATATATGTATGCATATATGTATATATATGTATGTATATATGTATGTATGTATATATGTATGTATATATATATGTATGTATATATATATGTATGTATATATATATGTATGTATATATATGTACATGTATATGTATTTATATATATATATATAGATATTTGTTACGATTATAATTAAAATCAATTTGGTTGTGTTTTATAGATTATATATATATGGCTCCTTAATTATTTAAAATATTCATAATGGATGTGTAAACAAATTTATTGATGATTTAAATGTTCCTTAAATTTATCACTTTAAATGTGTTAGTGAAAGTAAAGGATGATTTTAATGGTTCCATACATTGTTTTGTCTCCCTCTTGAGTTAGTTTGAACTAAGGAGATTTTATATGTTGAAATTTTGTGTTGGAACCCATAATGCTTTGATTTACCCCCGATTGTGAGTTCATGGGTAGTCATTTTTAGGATTCTAGAGGTGAGGGAAAATGTTGCTTTATAATGGTTTCTTCATGTTGGTTCTTTGTGAAATATTGTTCTTCTTCTTGATTTGATTTTATGGGTTTAGCCTAGTGCACTGTGGAATTGTTGTATCATGGTGATCTAGTGTGAGATGGTGTATGCCTCACTTTATGTTCTTACCTTCATGACTTTTCTAAATTGTGCAAGTTGGATTACCTAGTTTTTTATTATGAGGCTTTTTTTGCAAGTAGGGAGAGTGGCATCCCATGGGGGTCAGAGCCCTAAGTGGTAGCTAGGGTAACCCATGTGGAAGTTGAGTTAATTAAATGATAACCTAATAAATAGTTAGGGGGATTGGGTAGTACTCACACTAATTAAAGATAATGGATGCCTCTCTCATGGCTAAAGCACTCATTTAGGTTTGAGATGAGACGAGAAGGCCTAGAATGGAAAATCAACTACCTTGTCTTCATGAAAAGTAAGTTGATTCCGCATGTGTAAGAATGGGAACCGGGAATTGGTTGAGGTCACTAGGGTAACCTAGGATGGGGGCTGAGACCGAGGAAGATCTGCATTGGGTAACCCATATCGATCCATGCGATGACACTCTTCCCTATAGCAACCTTGTATGTTTACATTGTTTCTCCCTTATTGTTCTTGTACCTCTAGAAGTGGTTGTACTTTGTGTTTGTTGTTACATTTTTTGTGGAGTCTTGTTAGCCTTGTTCACTTGATTCTTTTATGTTGTGGGTCCTTCTTTTCATCTCCTAGCATGGGGGGTGGGCCTTAGGGTCCACATGGTTTGGTAGAACATGCTATGCACCCAATTTGGTTCCCAACTGAAGATTGTGATGTGTGGAGTTGTACCATTTGCAGTGACTCTATCTAGCTTTACCAGAGTTGGATCCAGTATTGATGCTATGTATTTTGTTCATTTCAATTTTATTACTCTATGTCACTGATGTATCATTCCCATTCATGTTGGGAATCTCTATTGTATTATTGTAATCCTTGAACAATGTATAATTATATGAAAAATTTAATGGATATATTCTTGGTATTACCTTATGATCATAGATGGATGTTTACCATTTAAGTGTTGTTATAGATGTATGTGTGATGTTTATTAATTCTATATCATGTTTTAAGATGAATACTTGTGTTTATTTAATCATTGTTATGGGATTTGGTTTATATTAGATATGTTCACAATGTAATGCAGTCATGTTACCCCAGAGGACTAGTAAGATATTAAAGTGTTACATGTTAACTTATAGTTCATATTTGTTTTACTTAAAATAAATATTGTATTATAAATTCTAGAAGTTATATTGTCCTTTGGGGTTTGCGTGGTGGGGTGTTACAACTTGGTATCAGAGCTAGGTTATCAAACACTAGGTACTCTAGGTTGATTGAGCCCGTTATATTGACCTTTGTGCTTAACTCTTGAAATTATATGTTCCCCTCTAATGTTGTGCAAGAACATGCCTAGGGGTTGAGGTTGTGGCCATGGTAGGGGTTGAGGTGGTGGCCAAAGGGCTGACCACCAGAGTACTTCATCTCAGAGTTCCCATGATTCTGAATGTGAGGAATGTCAAGGTTCCCAAAACAACCCGGGAGGTGGAGGTCCAAACCTAGATCAGCCGAGATTAGAGGGAGTGTAGCTATGTCAATTACTAGAGGTTCTTGGCTGCTTAGGCCCTAGGCAAGAGGAGGAGTAGTGGGTGGTCAGGGAGAGAGAGAGATCACCAAGAAGGGGAGATATGGCAATGGATTAGGATGTCATGGTAGCAGGTCACATGAGAGACCTTTTGAGAGCACACCCCCTCACTTTTGATGGCTCTAATGGAGGATTAGAGGCAGAAACTTGGCTAATTGATATGGATCATATTTTTTCTATGCATCCTTATGGTAGTAATACTAGGGCTAGGTGCACCATCATGCATCTCAGAGGTTTCAAATCCATATGGTGGTGATTAGAAGAGTAGAAACTACACCTAGACATTGGTTTTGTGACTTGGGAGTTATTCATGGAGAGGTTCAGAGCCTGTTTCTTGTTAGAACACTAGAGATAGCATCGTGCTGACAAATTCCATGAGCTGAGATAGATGGAAATGGTCGTAGAATATAATGAGTTCAAATTCTATGAGCTCAAGAAATATGTTGGGATTGGTAATGATAAGAGTATCCTAGTGCATCATTTTATTAGGGTCTTGAATGCTTGCATCAGTGGAGGAGTTTGAGTCTTTAAGTTGAAGACTATGGAGGTGGTTGTGGAGAAGGCCCGTTTAATGGAGGAAAAATTTTCCATGGCACTAGGAAGCCACATAGGAGTTTAGATAGGCAGTGCACCTTCATTTTTTTTTGGCCCTCATGATGGACAAACTCAGGTAGTAGGCTCCTCTAGGAGTCATTAGGCACCTGTGAAGGGTAGTCAATAGCAGCAACAACACTCTCAGTCTAAACATAATAATTTGCAATCGCATCATGGTGATGGTGGTTCTCAATCTAGGAAGAACCATAATTGGTGGTGTAACAAGCACAACCATTCGAAGTAGTCTACACAGAGCACTTAGATCGTGGCTAGCAAGGGCAGTGTTTAGTTTTTCAATGCACCTCTAGGTAACAGAGGTTTTTTCCAAGATACAGGTTATTTCTCTTGCGACCAACAAGGCCACATTTCTAGGTAGTGTCCATAGAAGACCAATACAGGTTTTAGTCAGAGGCCAGTTGATTTCGAGCCAATGGTGGGCGATGTGGGTAGGTCACACTGAGTATTAGCAACAGTTGATAACCACCAAGCTGATCATCAGGGAACCATGGTGGAGGCATCAAGTGTGTTACAAGGCATTAATATCTCTATTCTCTTTAATTTTGGTGCTTCAAATTCATTTATTTCTCCTTCTATAGTAGAGCATTGTAGATTGGTGGTAGCAAGGCAAGGTGTTAAGTGGTAGGTCAAATTGGCCTCTAGGGTGAAGGTAGTGGTAGAATCTCTGGTTTAGGGTTGTGGTTTGTAAATTGGGTCACTTGTGACTACGGTGGATCTCTATATCCTACCTTTTGGACCCTACAATGTTTTTTTAGGTATGGATTGGATGAGTGCTCACCGAGAAATGATATATTGTCATCATAATTTTGTGCAATGTGCAGATGATTCAGGTAGTGAGGTTGAGATTGTTGGCATACAGAGACCCATCTCCTTATGGATGATATCTGCTATGTAGTTGAAGAGGTTTTTTCATTAGGGCTACTAGTTGTATGCTATGTCGGTCAATGATTTGGAGTTAGGGGAGAACCGAGAGGTGTCACTTGATGACTATCCTCTCCTTAAGGAATTTGTAGATCTCTTTCCTAGTTAAATTATGGGGATGCCACCTAAGCGTGACATCAACTTCAGAACTGATCTTGTACCTAGAGTTGAACCTATATATCAGGCTCCCTATCGGATGATGAAAAAGGAGCTTTAGGAGCTTCATTTGCAATTGGAGGAGTTGCTATCAAAAGGGTTTATTCATCCTAGTGTTTCCCCTTGGGGAGCACTAGTGATATTTGTGAAAAAGGATGGTTCCCTTCATTTGTGCATTGATTATAGACAACTAAATAAAGTGACAGTGAAGAACCAAAACCCTTTGTCGAGAATTGATGATTTGTTTGATCAGATAAAGGGAGCTAAGGTATTCTCAAAAAATGATCTTAAGTCAGGATATCATCAATTGTGTATCGTCGAGGCTGATATACATAAGACTGCATTTCGCACTTGTTACGGGCATTATGAGTTTGTTGTTATGTCATTCGGATTGATGAATGCACCATTAGTTTCATGAGTTTGATGAATGTAGTCTTCCATACCTACTTGGATATATTTGTTCTCATGTTCCTTGATGATATCCTGATCTACTCAAAGACTATGGAGGAGCATGGGGAGCATTTGAGATAGGTGTTGCAGTGTTTGAGAGACAATCAGTTGTATGAAAATTTGGTGAAGTGTGAGTTCTTTAAGATGGAAGTGAAATACTTGGCTCATGTTATCGCTGGTGAAGGTAATATTGTGGATCCTTCAAATATCCAAGCCATCGTTGATTGGCTTGCACCCACGAATGCTCCTGAGATTCACATTTTTATGCATTTGGAAGGCTATTATCAATGATTTGTACAAGTATTTTTGAGGATTTCATACCCCATCACTTCTCTTCATAGGAAAGGGAAGAAGTTTATTTGGTCAGAGTAGTGCCAGTCAACTTTTCAGACCCTTAAGGAGAAGTTGACTAGTGCTCGTTTAGGCTTGAGATGAGACAAGAAGGTCTAGAATGGAAAATCAACTACCTTGTCTTCATGAAAGGTAAGTTGATTCCGCATGTGTAAGAATGGAGGTCAGGGATTGGTTGATGTCACCAAGGTAACCTAGGATGGGGGACAAGACCTAGGAAGATCTACATTGGGTAACCCATATCAAGCCATGTGATGACAATCTTCCCTTTAGCAACCTTGTATGTTTTTTGTTTCCCCCTTGTTGTTCTTGTACCTCTGGAAGTGGTTGTACTTTGTGTTTTTTGTTACATTTGTTGTGGAGTCGTGTTAGCCTTTTTCACTTAACTATTTTATGTTGTGGGTCCTTCTTGTCATATCCTAGCATGGGAGGTTGGCCTTAGGGTCCACATGGTCAGGTGGAATGTGTTATGCACCCCATTGGGTTCTTAGTTGAAGATCATGATGCACAGAGTTGTACCATTTGTAATGACTCTAGAGCTTTACTAGAGTTGGAGCTAGTATTAATGCTATGTATTATGTTCATTTCAATTGTATTAATCTATGCCATTGATGTATCATTCCCATTCATGTTGGGAAGCTCTATTGTATTATTGTAATCCTTGAATGATGTATAATCATATGATAAATGTAATGGATATATTCTTGGTATTACCTTATGATCACAGATGGATGTTTACCATTTAAGTATTGTTATGGATGTATGTGTGATGTTAATTAATTCTATATCATGGTTTAAGATGAATACTTGTGTTTAGTTAATCATCATTATGGTATTGGGTTTGTGTTAAATATGTTCACAATGTAATGCAATCATGTTACCATAGAGGACTAGTCAGATATTATAAGTGTTACATGTTAACTTACAGTTCATATTAGTTTTACTTAAAAAAAAATTGTGCTATAAATGGTAGAAGTTATATTGTCCTTTGGGGTTTACGTGGTGGGGCGTTACACAAACCAAAGAAACTAAGAAAAAGCATCCAAGGCCCAAGTAGTAAGACAAGAGGAAGAAGGTTGATACAAAAGATACAGAAAAGGGCAGGAAGGCATCTCCAAGCCCAAAGGAAGAGGAAAGAAGAATAAGAAAACTTCTCCAATGGCACCTCCACGTGAGCCTCTTCAGTTGGAGGAAAGTCTTAATGGAATTATAATTCATGGACTATTAAAAGAGATTTTAATGACATCTGGAAGTCCCTCCTAAATACCAAAAGAATATTGAGAAGGAAATAGATATGTACATGATCAAGCATAATGTGGCTCTCAATAAGATCCTAGAAAATTCTTCGAAGAGTCTTGTATAGGCCCTGAGGTAGAAAAGAAACATTGAAGTAGACGATAATTTGAGGAAGGAAGCAATTGAAAAAGTTGGATCCTCCATTTCTCAGGAACAAAAAGATACAACACTTTAGAGACAAGCTCAACAATTAAGGTTGAAGCAAATATTGGACATCATTATGAGTATGGAAAAGGATGATAGAGACAAAATGAAAAAGGAGACTATATACGAGAAAATTTTCACCCCTTATGCAAATTCCCCTTTTTCCCTTCTTCACTCTAGAAAACTAAATTCAAAGGCTAAATTCCACATAAGCCCACTTCCTTTGTCCCACTTGGAGGTTGTTTTGTGTGTTGACAGAGGAATAACTATCGAGGATTCCCATGCCATGCGTAGACGTCCGCACAACGTGCTTACATCCTTGGTAGATTCCTACATCTAAAGCCTGTAGAGGCATTACACTTCCCATTGGAGGTTGATTTGTAATTCCCCCTTCAACTAACCGACTTGAATATGGCTGTTTTCTTCATTCTCTTCTTCAAATTCACTATTCACTCTTTCATTTTATCTTCTAAGCACTCAACTTGATCACTCTCCAAGCATTCTAGCATTCACTCCTTGCCCTCCAAGCATTCAAGTAGCACTTGTACACTCCATAGCAGTAGCAACAACACTCCATCAACTCCGTAGAGTGAGTGTGGAACCAACACCATTGCAGCAGAGGCTTGAGTCCTCTCATTTTCTCCTCCATTAGCTAGTGAACTCTTGGTGGAGGTGGTAAGCTTTCTAATCCTCTCCTCTATGATTTTGTGGGTAACGCCCTACTATTTTTGTAGTTTTTTATTTATTTTTAATTCGTTTCTTTCTTTGTCATATATTTCTCCATTATTGCTATCTTGGTTGTCCGTGGAGGTGGAAACACCTAAACGAGGGTCTAATTGAGGTAGGACCCTATATAGCCACCCAAAAAATCTCCTCTTCATTGTGTGCAGGTGGACGTGTTACTTGGAGCTAGCTGGCAAATAGGATTTTCTATGAGATCATTCTTTTCACCCTAATATTAATCTATTTACTTTATCACGTTCATCTATATGTTTCTTATTTCATAGTGTTATTTTTTTCGACTAAAAACCACTAGCTAGGTTGTTAGTCTATTTTCCTATGTTTAACCTTGTCTCTTTAGTCCTTTGGTCATACAGACACTAGTGCACCTAAGAGACGCTAGCACGCCACAGTGTCGTTCTGAAACCACATTTTCATCCTCAGGCAGAGAGCTACCTAAGGCACAGTGTTGAACCCAAAAACTGGCTCACCTAGCCCCATTCTGAGTTCTAGATCTGCAGAGTGATTGAAGGACCTTATAGTCCTCGTCATTCTCATCCTGCATTTCCCAACACCCCTTTTAGCTAAGGTAAGCTAGGAAAACCTTCCGCTCTTGGATCTCTGTGACCTGGGGCCTTCAACGTGGTTGGTCCCCCTCTCTTACATTTTTGGTGAACCCAACATGAACCAACATTTGTTCATATATTGGTGTTGAATCTTTTCCCCTTGTGCCAAGTGTGGTTGTTCTACCTGAGTGTTGTGAAGGTTTATGAGCATCATAACTTAGTCCACAATCTCTAGGTATATTGTTAGGAGAAGTATACAACACCTCCTGATGGAAAGGATGAAGGTCACTACTGGTTTCTCTGTAGGCCTTTTCTTTGGTCATGTCATTGGTCTGGCTGCACAGGAGTAATTGTCAAGGGGTGAGATAGGATTCTCTGATGAGACCAATCACGTCCTCACTCCTCCCACATCTCCTACATCATCATCAGTAGATGAGCATGAGGATGTTCACATACCCATAGAATATGTCTCCACCCTCAGCAAAGGGTTGGGTGACTTGGAACATCACTTGGAAAGAGACCCAAAGTTGGCTAGGGTCACCAATATTATCAGTGAACTAAAGTACATGGTGGAAAAAAACTTAACAAGAATAGAACTCTTGGCTATCCTCTCTATTCTAACTGCTAAATTGCTCCTCCAAAAAATCCTAATATTATACAAGGAGCCACTTTTGAAGATCATGAGAGGCACCTAGGATAGTCGATGCCTCCTATGTCTGTATACATGGCCAATACCATACCCTCAATCAGCATCCCATTTTCCTCTGAGAGGCTTGACACTATCAAAGTAAACAAGATCTCCTTAGGTTTCAGCTTCACCCCTCCTATCACCTCTAGTGGTGTAAGTTTCAGTGGGATGAGCAGTGGAGGCTTTGGTAGTGGTAGTGGATTCAGTAGTGGGGGTGGTGTTGGTGGAAGTGGTTATGGCGGAGGTCACGGCGATGACTTTGGAAGTGGAGGTGGATCTAGTGGAGGCCCTAATAGTGGCAGTGGCTTTGGTAGCAATTTTGATGGTGGTCACACCAGTGGTTCTGGTGGTGGCTCTGGTGGCGGCTCTAGAGGAGGTTTCTTTGGCCCTCTATCTTCTAATGACCCTATTGTAAATACTCTTCTTCATAATATGGGTAAGATGTAGAGCTAGTTAGTGAGTCTCTCCTAAGCTTCTACCTAGCCTATCTTCCAACCCTCCTTCCGACATAGCCCATTGTCAGTTGCAATCTTGAACACTCCCTTCCCTTAGGGAATGGAGATTCCTGAATTTGAGAAATACAGTGGCAAAGGGGACCCACAAACACATGTGTCTTCCTTTAACGCCTTATGCACAAATTTTGTTCCATCACGATGATTTGATGGCAAAACTATTTCCTCGATCTCTCAAGGATACAACATTTGAATGGTATAGTTCCTTGCCTGATAATTCTATTTTCTCATCTGATCAACTTGTAAACCAATTTTTATGACAATTTCAAGCTAAAATTGGGCTGAAGATGATTTTTTCAGATCTCGTCTGATGCAAACAGGGTGACAATGAAAAGATTAATGATTTCATAGCACAATATTAGGCGCTCTTCTCATAAATTTCATATCCGCTACCCAATTTTGACGTGTAGAAGGTATTCATAGGGAACTTACAAAGGTCTTGGAAAGAGAAATTTTCCCTTATGAAATACCCTTCTTTTGCACATTTTTTTGCATCCCTATGAGAGTATCAGTAGATGGTGGTTCAGTTTGAGGGGTCCTCCTCACACTCTCATTTTGAAGGAAAATCCATTGTGTCAATCTTTGGAAAAGGAAAAGTTGTTGCGAATGTAGTAGCCACTACAGATGAAAATGACCTTAGACACAACTGAAAATTCACAAAGTTATCAAAATTGTATTCCTTTATCTTGCAAAAGTTGTTGAAGGATAAGATTGTAACCTTACCAAACCCTAAACCTCTTAAGGAACCATACCCTAGCTGGTATGATGCAAGTACTTACTGCCAGTACCATCAAGTTAACGAACATGATACCGAACACTGTATGCTCCTATGTCATGAGATACAGGACCACATCAAGGATGGTACTATTCATCTCGATGGCAGCAAAAAAAATACAAAAAAATCGGTGGAGAAAGAAAACAGTGAACTATAGATATACAGGGACCCATTTTCGTCACATTCTACTAACATGATTGTTGACCCCATTGATTCTCACTCAACCCAAGGCCTATGTCAAAATGGTTATGGTTACTTCTACCGCACAACCTACAACCAGTTCACCGGATATAACATTCACATCATAGGACTTACCCTTAAATAACAATCCCTCACCTCAATATATTCCCGCTCGCCTTAATGGCAACATTGTGACAAGGTTGTAGTAGACCCTGTAAGTCGAGTGAATGTTATCACAAAAAATACGTTGTGGCTGAACTCATTACATAGAAAGGAATACAAAGAAACAAAATCTACCATCCATACACATGATGGTCTATCACTGAAGCCCTTTGGATCAATAACCCTGTTCATCCTAGTTGGACCTAGGGTTGTTGACATAGTTTTTGATGTCATCCCAGAGTCATATTTTTCAGGATGAAGCTATGCATACCTTGGCTAGCTTCTATGAATGGAATTACCTCTGTTATCCATAAATATTTGAAGTTCTCCCATGAAGGTTATGTGCACACAGTGCATGACACTAGATACCAACCTTTGGTGTCTTGTGGGAGATATCCATTAGACCATTTTTGGCCCACCCCGATTGGTCTACTTCCTCCAAGAACAAACCTGCTTTACAAAAACTATGTAAAGTACAATATCGAGGCCAAGGGATAGCCAAAATTGGCTCTTCCTGTAACACAACAACCAGCTACCTCCCCTTCTCGAAAAGGGAAGGAGAAGGTGACCTCCCCTCAGGATGACTTTTCTACTCCCCTCTCTTTCGAGGAGTATTGGATGAGCAAGCTTGGATTTTACCCATTAAGTCGGATGATCCCTACTTGGCGTAGAACCAAGATCAAGATATCAAACCTCCCTACTAAACCACATGGACCTTGGTACTACCTATATGGTAGAGGAAAAGGCCCCCATGGAAATTCCTCTTTGTCTCAACCTCTACAACCTCCTTCCGCTCTTGCTCCCAAAGCAGTGAATGGGAAGAGGCCCATTTTTGAGGTACTTGACCTTACTCCCCCTACTTCTTCTAAACCTACCCCTCTTGCTTCTATTTAGGAGTCTGCTCCTCCGCCAGAAATGGTTGTAGTAGACACTCCCATGACTGAGAAGGAGCCTTTCATTCCTTCGTAGCCTCTGGCCTCTGGTTTAAAGAGTCGCAAAAACCACCTTGCACGCGAGTGTAAGCACTGGTAAAAGGCTCTCATGGCTGAGTAGGCCACCTTGAAGAGAAAGGGAGAGGAGATTACTACCCTTGTATCAGGGCCTCCTGACACATCCTCCTCTCTCCTCCCCTCTACTTCCATTCAAGCCAGCTCTATATCGCTTTTGGCTTCCACTGCAATTGCGAATGCGCCTGACTCCAAAAAGGTGTAGGTGTTCATCTCTCCTTCGGTGGAGATTCCTCTATTGATGTCCCCTTCGAATGTCCAACCTTTCCAAAAGCTCGTGGTTATGATGAACACCTTGGTCATATCTACTATAGTTATTTCCTCCTCCTCTTCTTCCACACCTCTTGCCTCATCTGTAGGGATTTCACCTCCTATGACAAAGAAAAAGGTGGAGTGTGGTCCTTCTAGCAATGGAGGATGTAAGAAGATCCCACTTTCTCTGAAAGGTTACCCCATGATGACTTGTTTTGTGTTAGTGGTGGAACCAGTCTCAGCTTCCCCTGAGTTTGTCATCACTCTTGAATCATTCGATGATCCTAGTGGTGAACCTCGAGCGCAACCTTCCTCGTCTGTTGAGATAAAATAGGTGTGGTTTTATTATCATAAACCTTCCTCTATTTGTATCATCATTCTTCCATTTTTGTGACTTGATTTTCAATAAATTGGGGACAATGCAAAGCATTGCGGGAATTTAGGCTTCCTTTCCATGTTGACCCAATTTTTTATTTTTACTTTTTCTTCTCATGCATTCTTCACATGTTCTGATATAGTAGGGGGTTGATGACAGTTCATTTTATATACTATTACTATACATATATATTTATGAGCAGTTCTAACCCCAAAATATTAGGCTACCATTGTGCCCTTTGTTCATGTTTTCTTTCCCTTTTTTCTTTTCCATTATATTTCACTCTTATTTTCTTGAGTTGTCCCTCTCATGTGTGACAACGCCTCTTCTTCAACATGTTGATTTTTAGAAAATGGATTCATTTCCAACGAATATTTTCTTGAGAATCTTCACAAACTTCTTTTCAAGAATTGTGTTCTCGACTTGAAACCCTAATGGAACGTGTTTCCTTCATCACGTGTTCATAAAGAAAGAACTTGAAAACCTTCCTTCGAATTGGGAACATTTTTTATCTTCCCCTCATGTGGGGGCATATTTTGTTGGCCTTTCCATTGCACCAAAAGGTCAACCTATCAATGCCCGATACAAGCGTCAGTTAAGATCCACATATGGTGGCTAGACCATGTCACAAACCTAAGTATTGTGCTATAAGGAAGACCAAGGGACACACCATCTTACAACAATCCCCCCCATCACAAGCGAGGGGTTTGAACCTATGACCAACTCTGATACCAGTTTTTGGCCTTGTCATCGCACCAAAAGGTCGACCTGTCAATGCCCAATACAAGCATCAATTAAGATCCATAGAAGGCGGTTAGACCATGTCACAAACCCAAGTTTTGTACTATAAGGAAGACCAAGGGACACACCATCTTGCAACATATTCTTCCTTTTGAATTCCTTGATGAAGTGAACATCT
Organism: Sequoia sempervirens; assembly: GCA_007258455.2. NCBI lineage: Eukaryota > Viridiplantae > Streptophyta > Pinopsida > Cupressales > Cupressaceae > Sequoia > Sequoia sempervirens. The sequence goes on from VDFB02267271.1 coordinate 88,152, forward strand.
TTCAAAATGATTCCTTGATGATGAATTGATTTGAGAAAAAGATATCTCCTTTGCACTTTCAAATAGTGTGTCCCTTGAGTTGACCCCTTCTTCATGCCATGGTTCCGAAGGGACCCCTCTAAAAGTCTTCCAAATTGTCAATGGTTTGCATGAATATCCACCTACTTGCTTACATGGCCACTTTCTGGCATGTTCTATCTATAGGTAAGCATGCCACTTTACGAGTGTGCCTGTGAAGCTGCTTTTTTACTCTAAGGAGTTTGATTTCTTTGGGTTTCCTCCATGTGAGAGATCTTGGGGGATATCTTCCTGTAGTTTTGTAGGCCTGTAAGATGCTTTCTTTGAGCTTCCTCGATGCAAGAGATCTTGGGGATGGCTCCCCTGTAGGTCCACAGGTCTGTAGGGCACTTTCTTGGGTTTCCGTCATGTGAGAGATCTTGAAGGACACCTTCCTTATAGGTCTACAAGTCTGTATGGAACTTTCCTAGCTTCCCCCATGTGAGAGATCTTGGGGGATGCTTCCTTGTAGATCTGCAGACCTGTAAGGTTCTTTTCTGGGTATCCTCCATGTGATATTTCTTGGGGGACACCTTCCTTATAGGACTGCGAGCTTGTGAGGCTCTTTCATTCTTCAGCTTCATAGTTCTGCGGGGCTATGAAGTTCTTTTCTTGTCCTACACTCTCGATTTCGCTAGATCGTGGTTTGTTGCATCGACGGTTCAGGTATACATTACTACTTATTCGATCTACTTTACTGAAGCACTCATCAGTATTCATGCTCGCTAAAGTGGGGGAAAAATGTATAAGAGCGAATTTGCACCCATTACGCAAATTCCCCTTTTTCCCTTCTTCAATTTAGAAAACTAAATTTGAAGGATAAATACCACATAAACCCGCTACCTTTGTCCCACTTGGAAGTTGCTTTGTCTGTCGGTAGAGGAATAATTATTAGGGATTCCCACATGATGCATAGACGTTCACGCGGTGTGCTTACTTCCCTGGCAGATTCCTATGTCTAGAGCCTAAAAAGGTGTTACACTTCCCATATGAGGTTGATTTGTAATGCCCCCTTCGACTAACTGACCCAAATATGGTTATTTTCTTCGTTCTCTCCTTCAAATTCACTATTCACTCTTTCATTTCGTCTTCTAAGCACTCAACTTGATCACTCTCCAAGTATTCTAGCATTCACTCTTTTCCCTCCAAGAATTCAAGTAGCACTTTTGCACTCCATAGTAGTTGCAACAACACTCTGTCAACTCTGTAGAGCAAGTGTGGAACCAACACCATTGTAATAGAGGCATGAGTCCTCACAGTTTCTCTTCCATTAGCCAGTGAGTTCTTGGTGGAGGTTGTAATCTTTCTACTCCTCTCCTCTATGATTTGGTGGGTAGCACCCTACCATTTTTGTAGTGCTTTTGTTTTCTTTACTTCATTTCTTTCTTTATCATATATTTCTCCATTATCGCTATCTTGGCTTTTTGCGGAGCTAGAAACACCTAAACGGGGGTCTAACTGAGGTAGGCCCCTATATAGCCACCCAACAATTTTCCTCTTCATTGTGTGTAGGTGGACGTGTTACTTGGAGCTAGCTAGTGAACAATATTTTTTGTGAGATCATTCTTGTCACCCTAGCATTAATCTATTTACTTTATCACATTCGTCTATAGGTTTCTTATTTCATAGTGTTATTTTGTTCCCCTAAAAACCACTAGCTAGGTTGTTAGTCTTTTTTCTTGTGTTTAACCTTGTCTCTTTAGTCCTATGGTCATATGGATGCCAACACACCTAAGAGAGGCCATCGTGTCGTGTTGTCATCCCAAAACCATGCTTTTGTCCTCAGAAAGAGAGCTACTTGAGGCATAGTCTTAAACCCGAAAACTAACTTGCCTAGCCCCATTCTAAGTTTCGGGTCTGCAGAGTGATTGAAGGACCTTATAGTCCTCATCATTCTCGTCCCGCATTTCTTGACACCCCTTTTAGTTGAGGTAAGTTAGGACAACCTTTCACTCTTGGCTCTCCATGACCTGGGGCCTTGAACATGGTTGGTCCCCCTCTCTTATAGAAACTAAGTGATCAATAAAATCATTGAGGAAGTGAGAAAAGTTGAAGATGTGGAACAACCACATATGTCTCCTCAATACAATCTTGAACAACAAAGTCCACAAAAGGAGCAAGAAGAGAAAGTAACAAATAGTGAAAAGCATATTTTTCTTAACCATGGTGTGCATGATAGCTCTCCTTTGGAGCATATTGATTGAGTAGGATCAGAAAATAAAGGAAGACACATCTACTTTTTGAGCACATGCACAAGAAACTCCAAAGGTATCTACTTCAACATCCCACATTGATTCAATCAAAGAGTTTCTATCTAAAAACAAACAAATTCAGCCTACAATTGCTCAGCAATTGCTATAGTTTCCTATGTTTGATGAACAAGTTAACATGTTCAATATCTCATCATTGCAAAATATGCAACTTTTTGATATCTTCCACTCCTTTTCAAGTGAAGAGATCTTGCAACAACAAGTATAGTTTTGATACTTTGCAAGAGGTAGTAAAAATCCTATAAACTGAAATACCAAATGCAAAAATGGATTCCTCTTTTCCACTCACTCAATAGATTAAATAGTTGATGAATTCCTTCAATGAACATTCTACTTATCTTGAAAAGAAAGTTGAGTTAAAAATTACAAATAGTGGAATGTCAAAGGCCTTTGAAAAATGTGCAAAGGGACATGAAAAGTTTCAAGCATGCATACAAGACATTCAAAAATGTATGGAGGAAAAAATTATACATGTTTTTTTCTACAATGGCTTGCCATCACAAAAAGTATTAAGGATCAGATAAATGTCATGGAAGTTCAGATCACAAATGTAGTTGCCACTTATGATTCGATGCAGGATGTGATGGTGTCATTAGGGCACAAGTAGAGAAGTTACATTCCTAGTTACAACAAGTGCAAGACCAAAGGGAGCAAATAAAACAAGTAAAATACTTGTGGGAGTTAGTGAACTTAAAGCTAGCATCTCTAACCAGTCTCCTAGCAGAGACAAAGGGAGTTGAACAAAAGAATCATATACTATCCTCCTTGGAAGAAACAAAAGAAATTCATGCTCATCTAGTAAGTAAAATCCAAATTGCAACTTTTGCAAAGAAGTAATAGGACAGCTCCTTGACTCAATTGGAGTCAATCTACAAGAACATTCTTCCATTAGGTCATAGATGAGTATCTATTGATGACATAGTTTTGTAAATAAATTATATGTAAATATGCGAAGTAGATAATTTTTCAGGACTTTATGTGAATAAAAGAACTTTTTGGAGTAAGGGGGAGTGAAATATAAATGTTTGTATAGATAAGGTGAGTCTATTTGTTTTTAGAAGTCCACCTGCCCTTTTCCCTTGATGTCAAAGGGGGAGAAATAATACAAGATCCATTAAGTGTTGCCATCAATGACAAAGGGGGAGATTGTTGGAAAATATGCAGATAGTGTGTTTTCATTGATGTAAACCTTTCTTGATACCATATGCACTTATTTTATAGGACATTTCATGGTTGGATGTAAAAATGTTATAATATTGTCTCATCTATGAAGTTCATGGTTGGATGTCAAAATTCCTTGATTGATAAGGTCCAAATTATATAAGGAACAAGACTATCCTCTTAGGAGATTTATCAAATGCTTTGCATTCCTCAAAAGATAAAGATTTTATCCTATAGCTTGAAGAGTAGCTCTGCAACATTGTAAGGTATGCATAGTTCAAGTTTCTATGCATAAGTTTTATCTTAGAGTGTTCTAGTGTTATCAGAATATGTAATTTTTAAATTCCAGTGAATGGTTGTTAAGGAAGAATTCTATTTCTTTGCACTTCAGCACAACACATTGTTTTACCTTGTAATTTTGGAGTTATGTTTCTGAAGGTGGTAGGTCTACTTAGTCCAAGTTTCAGATGTTTTGGTGCACCATTGATGGTTAGAACTATAGATGAAAATGTGTTGTCTGTGTTTCAATAACTTGGTAGGTTGGTCTGCTAGTGTCTGAATGATCTATGTCAATGATTACTTGATCAAATTTGTGTATAGAGGCTATGTAATGCATGTGGAAGCTCATTGAACTCTCTAGTTGCTTTGCAATTTGATATCTAATCCTCTCCTATACCGCAATATGTCTGAAGTTGATATCTTGATCTCCAAGTGTTTGTGGCAGCATGAATCAATCTAAAATTACAAAAGGAGTGTACATTTTTTTTTTTACAAGTCATATTATTTTGTTTGAGTGATTCACACAGAGCTTCTTGGTGTCTCATGAACCGCCTTGGTTTGGAGTTGAAATTTAACAATTTACTTGATTGCCTATCCAACTTGTCATGTTGAGCTGCTCAGGCCAAGTGTTTATATGTGTGCACTAATTTTGAAGATATGTTTCATGAAGAATAGGTATTGAATATCTTTTTTCTTGGACTGCATAAAATATCCTTCTATTACAAATATTTTTGAAGCTGAATTGTTGTAATTATTGTATATCTTATATTACATGTTTGTAGTCGACATGGAGAAACCTTTTGAAGGTTAAAGAGGGTATAAATAAAAGATCAAATATTTTGATAAGGAGTGTGTGTGTGTGTGTGTGTGTGTGTGTGTGTGTGTGTGTGTGTTTTGAATGTTCTGAGCAGACAATTGCGAGTAGATTTCTGCAAGAAAATCTTTTGATAATGAAATGTGCCAAAGATCAATTTTGATAGATCAGTAGTGAATTTATGTGAGATTGCAAAGAAGAATATGTGCTTTTCAATGAGAAATTTTGTTGAAGAAAGTGAGTTGTAGGCAATAGATCTTATTAAAGTAGGTGTATGTACCAAAGTTAGTGAGCCTGAGGTAACAAATGTACTGATATATTCCAATTGTATGTTGAGGTTGTGAATCTCTATTATAAAAGTTGTATTGAGTAGGAAGTAGTGAACTTCCTTTGGTTAAAGACCATAAATACCTAGATTGTAAGATTTTTTTTATTTGTGAGTTTAGATTTGGATAGTAGATCTAAGTAGTTTGTTCATTGTGGTTTTTCCCATGTAGGGTTTTCTACGTAAATCTAGTATTATGGTTGTATGCATTTGTGTTCTTTGGTTTGTAATGATTTAATTGATTAAGTACTTATTCACCCCCCCTCATAGTACTTTTGTGTGTTCAACAATCACATCATCATTGAGTGTCACCAAGAGTTTAGGTAGTGGAGGATCACATGCTTCATCAACAAGTATTTTTAGTACTTAAAGAAAATCTAGACATGGCACAAAATTAAATGAAGCAATAGGCAAACCAACATAGTAGTGGAGGAAGTTCTGAAGTTGAGGATTGGGTTTTCTTGAGAATGGAGCCTTACAAGAAAATGTCACTGAAGCAACAAAAAAGTAACAAGATGTTGTCTACGAAATATTTGGCCCATATACCAAATCATGCAAAAGATGGGTAGTGTTTCCTACAAGCATGAATTTTCACCAACAACAAAGATACATCTAGTTTTATGTTTCTTGTTTGAAGAAGGTAATTGGGCATAATATCCCTACTCAAAAATATTACTAGAACTTGATGAAGAAGGAAGAATCATATTGGAACCAAAGTTCATTCCTTAGACACACAAATAATTTAAGGACCAATAAACTCATTGAGTATTTCATCCAATGGAATAATTTACCAATTGAAGATGCCACATGGGAGGACTAGGGGTTCATTCAAAAGCATCCACACTTGATTATCATTGAGGAAAATGCTTCTCTAAAGAGGGGGAATGCTACGCCCTTAATATTAGAGTACATAAGGTTATGAATAGTTATTTTTGTTGAGCACACTGTGATATTGAGAGGGGGGTGATTCAATATCAAACAATCCTTTTATTTTCAAAACTTAATCAATAAAAATTAAAACCATTCAAGAATAGAGAAATTAGGAACATAATGAGAAAACATGATTTACGTGTCCAGAAACACTTTTGATAAAAAATGATGGCACAAATTTGAATAAATATTATAGTTTAATCTTCTTCTTCTTGTAGGCTTCAACCTACTATGAAATTCTCAAATCTCTATACCAATGAAGCTCTGACTTAGCAAGAGGCTCCAACCTCTACTTAATAGGCTCCAAACTATTTGAGGCTTGTAGTGTCCCCTATTGAGGGAGTGTCTATTTTTTGCCCAAAATTAACAAATCCAATAATATAATTTATTTACAAGAGTATTCTTTCACTAATTACATAATAGTAATTGAATTTAGGAAAATAGCCATCAAACAAAATGATAATGTAACATGCACACTATAGCCAACCATATTAGGAACTTGAGGGGAAAAGCACAATGGGGCTCCAAGAGACTATCCTACATAACTAAGCCCAAGAGTGTTGAACAACCAACCAAGTTAATCCGACCCCTTGGCCCACAAGCAATCCAACTCAATGGGTGGCCTACTTAATTGAGGGAACTCATACTCCTATACCTCCCTATTATGTTTCCTTTCCAATTCCTAATATGATGGCTTTATGAAAATCAAATGAATAATTACTAATCTAAGATTCTTGATGATTTAGAAAGCTAAATAAATAAATAAATATTCTCTTTACTAAATTCACAAACTAATAACTATTGGATTCACATATGTGGCATACCAACTACTACAGAAATATAAAGTTTTGTGTATATTACTGCCTTATGATTCGAATTATTACTGCTTTATAATTCTAATTCGTTATTTCCTTTTTCCAATATTGTGGCTCTTTTCTAATTTCTAATTGATCCAATGATCAAATAATTCCAATTCATGCCTTTCTTTTCCAATAATTTGACCTCCCTTATATACCCTTATATCTTTCATTTCTCAAGAGTCACACCTCTTCATTATTATTTCCTTTTTAAAAGAGTCACAACTATTCCCTTAACCATTGGTCTAAAACCTTAATTTAATTTTAATTTAAATATCTCTAATTCCAAGGGATTGTTGCCCTTATAATCACTCCCTTTAAACCTAAGCATTGCCTTAATGTTGAGTATCTTTTCTCAATTGCTGCCCATAACAGATTAACATTTCTTAATTATTATTCTTAATGAATTGTTATCCTCTTGTTATGAATCGCTACCTTCTCATAAAGTAATCATTGCCTATTTTCCTTAATGATAGTTGATGCATTTTCTTTCTAATATATTCATTTTTCTTTTTCATTAATCCCTTCCATGATCCCTATGTAGTGTGGGAAATTTCATATATATATATATATATATATATTCCTTGGCATAGGTGGTCATCCAAGAAATAATTAAATATTTATTTTATTTGTCTTTCAAAATGCAAAGAGGGTCAGCCAATCTAGACATAGATTTCAAATTGCATAAATCACAAGCACCAATGTGAATGAGGGTCAGTCAACACTTAGGAAATAATGTGATCTACTCATTTCATTTCCATTTATTGGTAGGGACATGACAAGGATCCAACCACCACACATGAACTCATGAGCTCCAACCCAACAAGAGGCTCCAACCTCTATCTTTCCAATTCTTCAATGCTGATGTAACAAACTCCTTCACCAAAAACAAAAATCTGCTTAAGACTTAAATCTTAAAATACCTCATGAATCTGCACATAAATCCTTTATTATCCTGCTCAAAACAATCTCTTCCCTTATTACCAAAATGGTTGCATTTATATCATATGGTGTTGCCCTTTCTATTTGGCAACCCATAAAATCTTCTATTCTTGATCTAACCATTGTTTCTTGCATGTGTCCAATAATCTATCGCTTTATGACCAAATTTATTGCAAGAGTAGTATTAACCATAAAATGAATGTTCAGACTTGCTCATTTGTATTTTCCTTGGAGGAAATGATCTTGTGAATTTCTCCTTGTTTTCTTTGTGAGGAACATTAGTTTTTCATGGGACGTTGTTTTCCTTCCTCCTATTAGTCTCATTATTGATTAAGCTTTTTTAGAACATCTACATAGACTTTTTCTTTTTCCTCATTTCCTTTCTTTTGATGCTCATTTGAAGATTGATCTTCCTTTGCATCATGACCAATACTTGCCTTTATCCACGATGACTTTTCCCAGCTATAATATCACCCATGGTTTTGGTACTCTTATCAAATTTTTGGCTCCTGTCTTGCTTGGTAGTTGTTTTCTCTAATTCTATTTTTAAGTCACCATAGTTTATGGACTCAGACTCGGAGAGTACTCGAAAAGCCCAAAATTTTTGACTTGGAAAAAACTCGACAACTTAAAAAGTACTAAAATTTATTATAAAAAACATAATTTTCTTACAAAATTTTATTACAAAATGTATCAAATGAGTCTAAAAACCACGAGGAAGTTTTTTCTATTAAATTTGGTTGTTTAATACATATATATTACAAAATGGCATCATCATATATTTAGCTGGATAATGTAATTGGATACAATAGCTAGTTACTAACTAATAACTATTATGAATTTATGATGGTTGTATTTGAAAATCATCATCACAAATTTCATATCTAGCCAACTTATACATTACATGTTTTTACATCTTCATCTTCCCAAACCTAGAGAAATATTGGGAGGTAGAGGGTATGGTCCTCACACTCAATTTTGGCTCCCTACTTGTCATAGAAGATTGTGGTAGTGGCTCCACCATGCTAGTAGGTGGCAATGGCTCCTTCCCCACAATATCAGTTTCATCCAATCCAATCTCCTCTGATTCTACTATAGGAAAATCCTCCATATCTTGCCTCTCAAAATCAACAATCACATCCTCTTTAAACAAGGAGGCCTCATCATCTTTCATAGTCCAATCATCGTAGGGATTAATTTCATCCAAATTAATGAGTTTGTTTGGCTATTTTTGCACCTTTCTTGTGTGAATTCAAAGGTTATCTTGCACAATAACAAGATCATTAAGATTTTTTTGAGTCAAATTATTACGCTTGTTAATGTGAATGACAAAAAAAACTCCAATTGCGCTTACATCCAAAAGCACTGCAAGGTTGAGAAAAAATTCAGAGGGCTAGCCTTTTCAAATTTGGGGTATTTCCACCCCAATCTTCCCACCAAAAATCTATGAATAAGAAATTGATTTTTTTGTAAATAAATAATATTTTAATAATAATTGCAATTCATCACTTGCAAGTTATAAGGCTTCACTTTTTCTTGGTGTTTGGATCTCTCTTTCTCATATAGCTATTTTGGAAGAAAATAGTGTCCCCCTAGCTGCCTTATAATTCTGCAACTCTAAAAGGATGGGATCTCTCATTGCAGATGTAGGTTTCATCCTCTCAATACTTGTGGATAGGACTTCCATAACCTCCCCATTATTATCGATGAAGCCATCAAAGAGGTAAAACTTGGCCTATTGAGAAAGTACCCTGCTGCATGAATGGGTTGGTGGATTTTATTGTTCCACCTTTAATCAATGATCTCCCAAATAGGGGAAATCTATTTCATCCCCCATGTAATAGTGTTGGATGGCCTCTTTTTCCCTGTCCATTGCCTCATAAATATATCTCATTACATTTTTCTTTCCATCCACCAAACACAAGACCCTCACCAACAACTCAGTCACCTACAAAGTACAAAGTAGAACCAAATTTAAATTAAAGCTTATGATGAAACAAAATAATTTTAAAATTAAAAATTAAAAATAAAGGATTCAATTTGAAAATTAATTTAAGTTTAAGTTACTTTGACAATCTATAATGCTTTAGTTACAAATTGACCATCAAAAATTATTTTTACAATATTTTCTACATCAACCTTCTTTGAGTAAGTTAAGTCTACCCATAGTTGACTCATAAACATCTGATTCAAGGGATTCAATAAACTAGTAATACTTTGCAACATTAGAAAAATTAGTTGCAAACCTTGTAGCACCTAATCATGCAAACTCTTTCCCCTTGGTGTGATCTCTCATCAATTGAAGAACCCATGAGTGATTATATATATGTTGTTATATCTCTTGCTTATTCTACAATTGGTTTCACCCAATCAATTTTTCCTATGTCCTCCAAAAGAAGTTCAAGGTAATGAGCTACACAAGGGGTATCAAGATTCAACCATGTAATTTTATGAGTCAAACTCATTGACCCATATTTCATAAGTAGTGGTTCACAAGAACCCATATCTCATGATGATGAATGGTCCACTTAGCACTCATTTCCTTGAGGTGATGCTCCTAAAGGTAAAGTATTGGGCCTTTTCAAGAGGTCACCCATCCCAATACTACTCTAGCTCAAGTGTGCTTAATCATAGAGTTTTTCCCCAAAGTTAAGCCCACTTAGCTTGCAACCCCATTTGCACAAGCCTTGTCTACTTCTTTGTGCAACTCCTTATTCCTTCCAATACCTTCCAATGAAGTTTTTGATCCTTGTTAATTTCTAGGCACAAAAAAATGGAATTTTCTCGAAGTGGATGAAGAGGATGGGGTACGTATACGTGAACCATGACTAGAGCCCACAACATCTTGCATATCCACCTCAAATTCTCTTGACAAATTAGGAGAAATGGCTTCTTGTATGGTTGCTTATGTCTTTGCCATCTCCAATTTTTTCATCTAGTAGTGCAAGAAGAGCTATCATCTATCGTTTCACCTCTTCAAGGGTTGTTGGACTTTCCTTGGCATCATGACAAGTAATACCAACAAGATGGTATTTGAGGTGATTGATGCCTCCACTAAGCCTCTTCTTGCACCATGTACAAATAATACTCCCTTGTACCAGCTTGATTACACCATGTTTCCAAGCACGATCATGGCTACCAGGGGGTCTCCTTCCAATGGGATAACTTGCACTTGCTAAGTCTGAACCAGATGTAGAGGCAAATGCCATTGTGATTAAATATTAACATACAATATCAGAAGTTGAATAATAAATATATTAGAAGTTGTAACTCTCAACAAGGAGAAAATTTATAAATTATTTACCCTTGCAAGATAAATGACATGTATTAGAAGTTGTATCCTTGTATACTATAAAAAAAATGATTTTTTTTTTTTTATTCAAGTTCAATGGGATATGTACATAGTCAACATTTATCTGGAAGTATTGTCCTCTTTAGAAACAAATCTAGTAAAAAGGAACAATTAACTAATTGCTTATTTAATCAAAGTGAAAGACATTTCATTTAGAATGCTAGATATGTTCTAATTTCAGCCTTTTCTTTCTAATATTTGTATTTTTGTTGGATGCACATTGATTTTCTTTACTTGTATACAAATTACAGCCCTAACCCTATTACATGATTTATAATAATAAGACATTTTTTTGAGAGTCAAAAATTTGCAGGTGGGAGAAACAAATTACATATAGCAATTGATTAAAATTTCCATACTATTTTTATGCAGATATTCCACTGTAAAAATACTTTCATACTTTCAATCATAATTCACAAATCGGCGAGTAATTTGTATGGATATACACAAGTTTTATGTATGTGTGTGGATATATATGTGTGTATGCATGTGTGTGTATGTAGGTATGTATGTGTGCAGTGTATGTATGTTGTGTGTATAGGTATAAGGTATGTATGATGTGTGTGTATGTAGGTATGTATGTGTGGTAGTGTGTGTATATATATGTATGTATATAGTATCTAGGTATGTACACATACATACATACATACACACATTGTCACACATATTGTGCATGCACACACATAACATACATATAGGCTATACACACACTTACATAACATACCTATACACAGACTACGCACATACATATCTATACATACACACAGGGTGCCAAGTTTGCATGCATATACATACAAAGATAGATTTATACACATACAATTTATTGTTTCACTTGTTAGTGTATCATGTATGCATACCAGTATATATGTAAAAATTAAAGATTTTAAATAAACAATTTAAGTTTTTATATACATAGATAATTAAGTTTTTAAAAATTAAGTTTGATAATTAATATACAAACTTGTGTATATTGATAATGTGTAATATGTATCAGCCGAAAATCATCATGATTAGTGTATCTTAATCTGTGTATATACAAACTTAAATTGTTTATTTAAAATATTTTTCTTTTACATATCATGTATGCATATCAATATATATGTAATAGTTAAAGATTTTAAATGAACAATTTAATTTTGTATATACACAGATTAAGATACATTGATCATGATGACTATCGATTGATACATAATGATACACATTACACCATCAATATACACACTTGTTTGTATATTAATTATCAAATTATACCTTTCAGTTTGCATAGTATAATTGTATGCATATACAAACTTGATTGATTGATAGTTCATACTTCATAGTTCATAATTTTATACAATATACAAAGTCCAAACTTCATACAATATACTAATATACATAAATCATACACATATAAGATACATCATGAATTAAACATGGGGGAAAATAAACTTGGAAATTGTGATTCAAAATCACACAACTTTTTTCCCTTCTCCAAAGCCAACTAAAATTGCTTTCAATTGATTTGTAAAAAACAAAAGATTTTCGAGGGTTAAAAAGAGCAAAAAATATGTTAAACCTCCATCTTTTAAGGTTACCACAATAGTGGTTTACAATTTAAGGAGATCATTTTTGCTGAAATTGCATATTTTCAAAAATATAATGATTTAAGCCTTGAAATGTTCCATTTAAAGGATTCCAATTGAAGAGGGTTTGATCAAACCACCTTAGACCAAGCCGCCTTAGATCATAAAACCCAACTAGTATTAAACCATACATAACAAAGTCACTTTACACCTATCAAAATGTTGATAAAACCACTTTTGATTTTGGGGGATCAAATGATTCATTTAAATTTTTTTTGTGTATGTTCCCTATTATAAGCTTCCAAAAAAGTATAATTTTAATAAAAATTTAATTTGATTATTATATTTATTTTTTATTTCTTGTGAATGTAGGTTTTTCATGAAAATCAAGCTCTCTATTTTGTAGATGGGAAAAATAACCAAAAATAAAAATAAAAAAATGAGTGCACCAGATATTGAAGTCCTTGATCCAACAAAAATAAAAATTGAATTTTGATACATACAATAAAAAGGCGTTATTTGTCTAAATTGTAATTGTTTTGACTTGAAACTTGATTAAAAAAAATCAATAAAAACTATCTAACCAAGTGGAAGCACTAGATATTGGAGTTAAAATCTAAATTCAAAAGAATTATAATTTTATCCTTCATGGAAAAAAAGTTGTGTTATTGGTGAGTGTCACTTTTTAAAAATGTTGTTTTGAAAAAAAATAGTTTTTGAGGGAGATGGAAAAAGAAAGATTCCAAAATTTTGAAAAAATATATTTATAATCTATAGAAAAAAATTCATGAAACTCTAGTTTGCATCATCTTCAAATTCCTCATGGTTTATGCCATAGGTTCGAAAGTGAAGATTTAGTTAAAAATTATTTCAATGCCTTGGCCAAAATTGTAAACCACTATTGTGGGATCACCTAAATTCTCGCGATTTTTGCATAGGTGCTTTTTCTACTAGTCAACGACAATTTTTTGACTAGTTTTTCTCCAACTAAGTCATGAGTAAACCTGCAAATTACTCATTGGGGTTTTTGTCCAGCAAGTACTCATAGGCTTGATGAGTACGCGTCAAGTATGTAAATTATGCTTCTCACAATCTTCTTCTTTTATCTTCAATTGACTTCTTACTCTTCCTCATTCCTTTTTGCTTCTTCAATTTTGAATTTTAGATCTTTGATCATCCTCTCCGCTTCTTCAAGAACTTGTGTCACTTTTTCCTTGGATTCACTTTCTTCTTGAACTTTTGACTTTAGACATGCATTTCTTCTTTTAAGTGCATGAATCCCATCATATGCAAGATAAATTTCTTCCTCAAAATCCACTTCTTCATCAACCTCATTTTTCTTACCTTTGACATGTTCTTCTACGTCTCTATCTCCTTTTTTTTTCATATCCATGAAAAATATTTCTTCTCTTGAATCTCTCTTCTTTTCTTTTGTCTTTACCTTTAACTTGCATAAGTTCATAATCAAAATAATCAGTTTAATCACAACTAAAATTTTTATACTTAGCTTTGTCTATACCAGATTCTTCTTTGATCTTTCTATCAACATTGGCTTCCTTTGCTTTCAAATCATTTATCGAGCTATCACTTAATTCATTCTTTGAGTTCTTCATTCCTTCTAATGCTTTAAACAATCCTTCTTCTTTAGATGAATTCTCATTTTCTAACAACATATTTACCTTTGCATCATAATTTCCTTAACATTTTCTTTCCCTTTTAACTTTTCTTTTCTCTTACTCACAAGGTTATCTAACTTTTCAAATGTGTCATCATTCTTTGGTTCTATTGCCATGTGTATTCCAAGTGCCATCACATCATTTTCATTTGGTTTTGTTGGTGCATTTTTTTATTAACATTCTGCTTAGTATTTCCTTTTCTTTTTCCCATATGTACCTAATGACTCACCTTCTTGCGGTTAAGCTATTTGTGAAGCAACCCACTCTAATACCAATTGTTGAGTACATGGTGATATTGAGAGGGGGGAGAGGGGCTAGGGGCAGGTGGGGCGATAGAAGGGGTGAATCAATATTAAAAAAAAAATTCTTTTCAAAACTTAATCAATAACACTTAAAACCATTCAAGTAAGATAGAGCAATTAGGAACACAATGAGAACACATGATTTACATGAAAAACCTTTCGAAAAAAAAACCATGGCATAGTATTGCATATATATTATAGTTTAATCTTCTTGTAAGCTCCAACCTACTATAAAAGTCTCAAATCTCTATACAAATTGAGCTCTAACTTAGCAAGAGGATCCAACCTATTGTAGGCTCCAACTCCCACACACAAACTGAGCTCCAACCTAACAAGAGGCTCCAACCTCTATCTTTCCAATTCTTCAATGTACTAATGTAACAAACTCCTTCAGCAAAAACACAAATATGCTTCATACTCAAATCTTCAAATCTCTCATGAATATGCTCATAAATCCTTCATTAGTTCAAAACTGTCATATAAGTCTGTTCAAAGTCAGCAATAAAATTGGTGTGATGAATGCTCTTTATGATTGCTTCAAAATGATGTATTGATTGCACCAAGATCTGCTCCAAATTTTGACCCAAACCTGCTCCGAACAATTAATTCTTCACAAGTACTTACATGTTCATAATAATTCGGCATGTATTCTTCATGCAAGGGCTGCATATTCTTTAAAATAGATTTGATTGACACTTTATTTTTGCCTTATCCCTGCTCTTATGTTCACATATTATTCATTAAATTGATTGTTTTTTATCTGATATCTCCACTTTATGTTCCTTTTATGCCATTTAACATGCCTCTTCATGAAAGAAGGTGTTTCTTCAATTTATGAATGGACATGACTGTTTTTTGGTTAAGAAATGATTGCAACTAATTCTGAAACCTTTTATTACGGATGTTGCTCCTTAACAATATGAATCACTGCTTTCATAAATCATAAATTATGATTAATAGTTTTTCTAAAAATAATTGCTACTTTTTAACGTAAGTTATTTCCTTTATTAATCTCTAATACAGTCCTTAATATTGCTCTTCTCATCTTTTTATAGAAATCGCTGTATTTAATAGAGGTACTTTAACTTGGGTGATTAATAGAGTATGGTCAATCAGAAGTAAAATTCAATGTCTTCAATATTTGCTACTTCTCATTTTTAATCGCTGTCTTTCTCTTATCACTTTATTGCTGCTTTATACTTGTATAATCACTGCACCTTTATAATATTGATCACTGCATCATTTTTTTTAATTTTTTAATATTAATTTCTGTTGTATTTATCTATATAAAAGTTGTTTTTTAATGAATCACTACATGAGTATCGAGCACTCATCATAAGAAGCCGGTTTCATTAATAGCTTCTTTTTTCGGGCAGCAATGTAATCTTTATAGGGAGTCAGCCATGAATATGTATAGGATAGAATAAACTTAAATTTATCATTGACCTCATTCAAATAATGTGATTTTCTCTTTGAAATGATTAGTGGCCTTTGACCTTATTTGATGTCCTTCATTCGATGATTTTTATCCTTTGACAACATCAATAATAAAACATTCCATCAATCTCCACATTAAACTCTTTGGCATCAATGATGACCTTGTCCATCAATGACAACATTTCCAACAGGTTTGTGGCTATCTTAACTCTTAATTAAGTTATATTATCACTATTATATTGTTATTTAGTTAATTATGTCAGCCTAAGGCTTATATAAGATTATCTAAGTCAGCGAAGGCGATATCATAAGTATACATAGGATTTATATAGGAGGTAATAAGTCTTATTTTTTCATCGAATTGTAAATTATGTTCTTATTGGAGATATTTGGAGGTTTTCCCCATCAAAGTGACTTGTTATTGTCAATTATTATCAAGTATTTGCAACATATTTCCTATCATATTATTCTATTACACAAATTATTCCATTACAAATATGCAATAAGATCAATGTCAAAAAGCATGACCTTCCACTGTCCCTAATAAGTTAGTAATCCAGACTTCAATATGCAAAAATGAACTCATTAAATTTACATTGCATATTATTGAATTACTTTGTACTTAGTAGAATACACTAGATTCTAGAATATTTGCATCGTTGGATATGGAGTGAAAGCAGTGTCAAGTCTCAAGACCTTCCACTTTCCATGTCTAATGATAGGATTAGTAGCACAGACTTCAGTCTGCGTATGTGAAGCTGAGTGCATTTAATCTTACATTACATGTTATCGGAATACTTTGTACTTAGTAGAATACATTAAATTTTAGAGAGTACAAATTGAAAGCTTGGAGAAGTAGAGAAATATTTCTGTAATATTGGAATTAAAATTAACTCTTTCAAACACCTACATATGGTTACTTGACATTTGTCATGTTATTGATAGATTCCATTAGCTTACCTACTCAATGCATGTTATTCTATCAATTGTATATATATTAATATATTTATAAAATATATGACTTCTAAAAATGTTTTTTTGATATCGTTTGCTCAAATCCATCTCATATTGCCCGCTGAGGACTTATCACCTCCTGCTTTCAAACCATTGGTGGGTTCAACCCATAAGAGACATTATAGCCAAAGGACAACTACAAGATCAGTTTGACAACATTCATCTCAAAAGTAACAAATAAAGGCCAACATGAACTCCCCAATCACTAGTTTATTCTCAACTTTAAATGCTGGGAGCATAGTTTCTTGGCATAGCTTTGGGATTTTGAACACTGCTTCTGCTACTTCACATTTCTGGCTTTTTAAGTTTTATGTTGATTTATGTTTTCGCTTTACTTTTCTTATATTTTGATACAGTCACAGATTGTGAAGCCAGTGAAGGCAACCAACCTACACAACTTTACACAAAATCAATTTACAATAGCAGCAAAGAATAACGGTTATTCCTGGAATAACAGTAGTTCAATATTTTAACATTCAAATGCCAACTTATTCTGATACTGGTGAACAGCCAACACCACAAACCATTACAAAGACTTCAGAAAGTATGTCTCAGAATTCAGCTTACACTTCCAATAGGCATGTAGCCCAGTCACAAGGAAAAATACCCCGCTCAGAAAATATTACCAGCACCCTGCCTGATCACAACAGTCCTATATGCTAGCAAGAAAAATCTAACTTAATTTCTGCACATTCATGATCCCCTGTACCTGCCAATAAATTTATGCTTCTGCTCTTTATAGGAAATATCAGGCACTCAAAATGCTGTTTGCGTTAATTTCCATGATCAATACTTGGTGAGTGGAGATGGCAATGCCTGACAGGAAACATAAATTGGGGTAGCTGCTGGTCAGGATTAGCAGGGATTTAAATGTCCATGCTCCCACCTGGAACACCCAGCTGTAAAGGAGACTTCCACTGTTACAAAGGTTGACCCAAGATTAGCAAATGGCGGCAGCTTAAGAATACCCACAGCCTGACTTTCAATGTCTAGCTAATAGAATTTTTTATGCAGCACTAGGAAAATATGTTCAAGTGCCAACAAGGATAAGACAGGTTCCAGCAGGGATTAAGGCGCTCAGAAAAGACAAAGTCCATCAAAGAATATGAACACCTAGGCAGTCTTTTGGCAGGTCACAGCTGGGAGGAAGAACCTAATATAAGGTCAGCAAACAAATGAGGTCGGCCCTCCTCTATGCCATGTCCCAACTGAAACAGCAAGGAAGGGCGCTGGGTTTCTTTTGCCTACGTGGGTCTCAGCCAGGGATCCTAATCGAAGTTTGTAACTGCCATATTTTGTCATTTTCTGAAAGATGAGCGGCCAGCAAAATAATAGTATTTCGTACAGGTAGGCTTCATGTGGCCCCCACAAGATTCTTCCAAGTTTGAAGAATATTAAGCAGCTAAACAGAGATGGTAACATAAAATTATTGAAGCAATAAGAAGCCATTTTGATCACCAGCAAAACAAACAAAAGAATAAATATACAAAAGGATAGCCAAAATTTGATACTACCGTTTTTGGGGACCTGGATGCTCCTGCATCATGACTTATTGGAGATGCTCTTGGTACTTCAATCACATTCTATTTTTAGCTATGCCACATTTCTTACACTGGCCATCCTTGCTCATTGCTCAGTTGTGGACATTAATATCTGAACTTGCACATACCCATCTTAACATGGATCTAAATTGCATCAAGAAGTATCCAAAAGAGCAAGGTACCAAACCCT
Organism: Sequoia sempervirens; assembly: GCA_007258455.2. Classification (NCBI taxonomy): domain Eukaryota; kingdom Viridiplantae; phylum Streptophyta; class Pinopsida; order Cupressales; family Cupressaceae; genus Sequoia; species Sequoia sempervirens. Next base: position 106,861 of record VDFB02267271.1, read on the forward strand.
ATGTTCTTACACTTATGTGGTGGTGGGATTGCCAGCTCAATTCTTTTGGATACCTCTCAATACATATTAGATTGATCTTCAAAACAAATCTTTGCTAGTACGAGACTTTTCCTAGTTCCTTCATAGCTGCAGTCCAGAGAGACAGTTGACTTGTAGTTACCCAAATTTTTTGAGGCTTGAATGTTTTTTTCTTTCTTTTATTATTTTTAAGCTATGTTACCGGGTTGGACACTTTTATGCGATGTAATGGATGGGCCTGATTTTGGTCTAGACACCGGGCCTTAGGTTTGAGTAGGGTCCAAATAATGGATATCTAGACATTGCTCACAAACATCTACTAGACAGAAAGTTGTGCTTTTAGACATTCTTTATGAACACATTATTTGTTGTTCTCATGACCACCTCCCTTTCCAAACACTAGCAATACAAAGAATTCAACCATTGATTGCTCATACAGATCTACATGAGAGAAAGTTGTACCTTTACAATGCTTTTCAATGTGATGAATCTTGTGGCAAGATGTGAGACCTTCGATTGCACAAGCTCCTTTGCTTTGGCATGCTATTTCATCAAGTGAAACACCCAATTACTTTGAGTTTCCGGGATGGGGATGGCAGGGACAGCAGGACGCATCTCCATGTCCCTGATTTTTCAAGCCAATTTTGGGGATGGCTAGGGGATGGCTATATAAAATATAGGGAAAATTTAAAATATATAAGAAAATTTTAAATATTCATATGAAAACATGGATAACGCATGCATTTATACACTATATAACCTTAACATATAACATTTGTGTTCAGAATTCATTTTCAATACTCAATATGCATTCAAAATTAAATATTCATTGTAAGTTTTCCTTCTATCACACTGTATTGAAATATTTAAACCCTCAAAGTAGGTGCTACTGATAGCCGAATAAAAAATCAATACCTTTCTAATAGCAGCAACATTAGTCCTAAACTCCCATGAATATGCATTCAGAATTAAATATTTAAAGTGAAGTGAGCTTTTGTTTTTTAAAAAGGTTGCCTGGTGTTGGAGTCCCCTAACCGTCCCAACATCCCCGGAGACGTCCCAACATCCCCGGAACATCTCCAGGACAGAGACGGGGGATTTAGGCCTGGGGACAAGTCTCCGGGTAACATATTGTAGTGTCTTCCGCCACACTTTTGACCCATTCAATCTTCTCAGTGTCCTTAAGCACGAAAGCAATGCAATGGGCAGCACAAGAGATCTAAAACAAGGTGGGATTTCTCTGTTGAAGAAATCTTCATATGGCTATGTTGTTGCCAACAAGTTGAACGACATTCTTCACCCCCAACAAATTGCAATGTTCTTGACTTCTTGTGAGATATAATGAAGTTCAATATCACCAAATTGCCAATAGAAAGTTAATCTTGCTCTATTCTTGTGTTCAGTCCATCCATTAGATAAAATGCTGCAGCTTTTTTTCCTGCCATATTCTGTTTTGGACTTCTACCATTAGCCATGTATTTTTATGGCTCCGTTTAACAATAATCCACTGAAATCATGTAGAACTGGTGCTAAAAGCCATGCACCAACAATGATTAATACATTTACCAGTGCATCTCAATATGGGTTGCTTACCATATTGAATGGTATATTATTATAGTAGCGAATATTTGTTGCAGCCATTTTTGTGTAATGCTGCTTCTCTTGGTTCAAAGCAGTACATTTGAGTGGAGGTTGTACACTTGGAAAATTTTGATGAATAAAGAATCCAGGTGAATTAATATGACATCGAACTCCCTTCAATGTGAGTGAAGGAATGCTGAATCCATGGGTCAATAAAAAACTCTTTGATTGAATTAGGGGTGGAATTCATCATAGATGTAAAGACTTCATTTGTTCTTGTACTTTTGGTTTTCTTTTCTTCATATTGAAAAAGCAGTACATCCATTTCTTGTTGCACTTCTTCCTTCATTTGGTTACACAACTTGACATCTTGGCCTATGATTTGAGCAAGGTGGTTCGAGAAAATTGATACCTCCTTTCATATTAAACCTGCAAAAAATGCAGGTCACAATGTCCATGACTACCGTGGTGTGCCATGCTTCCATTTGAGGTCCTTTGCACTTTGCATATTGCTTAACACACTTCGGAGAATCTAGACATTGAAGAAACAAACAATCTAAGACGTAGGGTTTTGAAAAAAGAAAGAAAAATCAACAGAAAGCCAAAAAAACTGAAGCAAGTACCTATCAAATCACTCTCAAACTGTCAATAAATCCTTTCATTCACTGTCACTTCACACAACTAAGATTCAAGATTTTGAAGGCAAAAAATGAAAACAAAATTCATATTCTTAGGGTTTTAACTAAATTTTTTATTTTCCCTTTTGTTTTCGCATTGGCCAATTTTATAATTTGGACTTGCCAGGTCCAAGCAAATGCAGCTGTGTAACTGGCAAGTTTTTAGCAGATTAAACTCGCTAATTGTGGGCAGTTACTTGTCCAGCTGAAAAACTTGTGAGCACATGTGAGTCTGGCTAGTACTTGCAGAGCTTCAGAACTATGGTGTTGCCTAAGGCATTGCTGAGGTTGTATTAAGGAAGAGAAGGTACATGTTGCAGCAATTCAGAAGGTTTATATGGATGAGCAGGCATAGTGACATTGTTTTCAGCCATAACAATTTCAAAGACTGATTCTCATCTAGACAATGCACTTAAATGACAAAAATGATTTGGAGTGTAGGACAAATACCAAAATAGATTGTTGGCAGGAATGAGCAAGTAAAGACAATAGACGATTAAGTCAAACTTGAAGAAATAAGATGAGATAGAGAATGAGAAGCTTTATGCAGCCCTCAATGAGAGGAACCTGAACTGCATGGCATTTGACTTATTGATCTGAAAATGGGACTAGTTTTGTATTTCATGTCATGTTTTTGCATGGTGTCCAAATTCTTTGATGCGTGAGAAGGTTTGGGGATGGTATAGGACATCTCAGAACATTATTTGGCAGCTAACAATTTGGGATTTGTTGTAGTCTCCACGGGCTTCATAAATGCAGTTGTATTTTAAGGGAAACAATGGTGATTATTTGGAATCAAAAGTTGAATATGATTGCATGTTTGGATTCCTCTCGAAAAATGTGCAATTTCAACAAAACAACACCTTGTTTTGATTTTGTATGCAAAAATTATGGCTCTAAAAAGAAGTAGGTCAAAGAAAGTTGATGAAGTGGTGAATGCGCATTTCGGATCTGCAGAAAGCGACAAATTTGTCATTCACTAGTCTACATAAAGTGAGAAATTTGTTTTTTTACAGCCCCGAGCATGGTTTGGCAATCCAAATTCTTGATTTTTGGGCTTCCTCTTCCTCACCTGTGACCATTTTAACTTCCTCCATTCTTCGAATTTATAAATAACATTTTTGACGTTGAATTAAGCACAGATGGAGCTTGTAGAGCCTTGTATTTCTTGTGTTGGGAGCTATTTGTGAGCCCTGTTAACATATTTTTCTGGTATTTGGGTAGGGAGTTCATTGGAGAGTTGCAAATTGGTCTTGGGGGGAGTTTTCAGTTGTTTGTGAGAGCTCTTAGATGGACTATGGGCTGAGATCATTTATATGGATGCCATTTTGGAGTACTTAAGTGAGCATGACACATATTTTGGTAGAGATTTTACCCGCAAAGTGTTTGCCTGTGTCATTTCTTGTGTCTCCATTCTTTATAATGTTTTTTTTTTCTTGTTCTTAATTGCAATTTGACAGTGTAAGTAATGAATTTATTTGCTCTCATAATTTACACGTACCTACATTCCATAACTTGGTGACTAATTTGAGGTATATCCTAAACAATTTATGGACCAGTTACATCTGGCAAGGTTAATGGAAATAATAGAAAACAAAGTTGGTAAAACAAAATGTAAAATCAAAAATATCTATGAACAATTAAAATAGGTCTAACACGTGGAACCAAAAAAGAGCTTCAACCCTTAGGCACAAAAAATAATTTTATTGAATACGGGTGATTAAACCTAGCATGTATAAATCCTAAACATATCAATACATGTAATATAATGTGTTTCAAATGTTACATATGAATAATAACCATGAGAGCAACACCCATCATCAAAGAAGAAATGTGGCTAATAGAGACTTGGACATGGGATGCAGGTTCAACAACACTATCAACTAGCGTGGAAGATCCATTGCAAGATCTAATGATGCTCATAAAAGAGTGTCAGGGACTAAGTTGACTTGGCTAGTAATTGCTTGGGGGTTGTAAAGAACTTCCCTCAATAATTTTCCTAGCATCCATGTACGATGGTACTCTAGGAATATAGTGTTGGGAGTTGGAAGTTTGTCATTGATGATGCAGTTTGGCAACATGAACATGAAGTGTATATACATTGTTTGATCCAGTGTTGCCATTGATGTCAACATTGTTATGATAATCTTAGCATAGTGTGGATATACTTTTGGTAGCTTATGTACATTGCAAATTGATTTGGTAAGTATGGTTTATCAAGAAATTGGCTAAGTATTTCCTCTACAGTTTTGTGGTTCAGTACATTAGCTTTTGGGTCCGTACTTCACTGCATGATGGTATAATCTTCTACGATCGTAACTACTGTTTTTGAATTCATTAGTTGTAGCAACATTCAAGTTTCTATGAAATTTTGTACAGTTTCAAGAATGATATGAATGACAATGTGTAGCTTTGTATATCATAGTTATCTTTTGTATAGTGTACCAGTGTGGGAGATTCTGCACTTCTTTGCGAATAATTATTTTGTTTTGTGATGATGAAGATAAGCTAATAAATGTCGGTTGAATGGAAATTCGATGGGAGATCTTTTGTATAGTGTACCAGTGTGGGAGATTATGCACTTCTTTGCGAATAATTATTTTGTTTTGTGATGATGAAGATAAGCTAATAAATGTCGGTTGAATGGGAATTCGATGGGAGATCAAGATCTAAGGTGGCACGGTTGATGAATTGCATGTACACTTGAAGACTTTGTGTTTAGGTCTATCTTTGCACTGACCTAACACGTTTGATGTTTTGTGGAGAGTAATTGAGTAACTCTATCTAATGTGGGATTTATATTAGGTCCATGCCGACCTATCTTGATGTAAATTAAATTTTGAATTTTGGCACTGTGGATAAAATTCTTTGAGGATGACATGTTTAATTTTCTATGTTACTTCTAATTAGGCCAACCTAATTAAAATTACACTTGATATATGGGTATATCTATGAGATCATCACCAAAGTTTTGGGTGTGATAGAGAGCGAGAGAGGGTGGTAGAGTGTGTGGAAAAGAATATATGATATGCGAATGTGGTGAAGCAGAGTAGATTGTATGTGATTTATGACATGTATGGTGTTTTCACCTACATGTGTGTAGTGTAGTATTGAGTAGATTGTGAACAGAGAAGAGTATTGTTTTAGATGAGTGTGAAGATCTATTGTACTTCAATGGAATTGTAATCTAGCATATAATAGATTCTATTGTATTAGTTCAAATAGGTAGTGTTTCCAACCCTTCTATTTTTTTCTTAGTGGATTGTGAGCCTTTTTCTAGATAGTGTGTCCTAGTAGTGAGCCTTTCTATAATATCTTATTTCTGGATATAATATATTATGAGCTAACCATCACCATCCAAGTTTTTCCCTTTTGGGTTTTCCACATAAAAATAAGTTATTGTTCATGTGTCATGTGATCTTGTGGTTGTACTCATGCTTTCATTCTTCATTCCAATTAATTGGATGGGTTATGTTTAATTGGTTTAGAGGAATACTGATTCAACCCCCCTCTTAGTATTTTGGGTGTTCAAAAATTGGTATCAGAGCTTGGTTCTTTGTAAGGAGCTTGATCGCTTTCGTAAGATCTTGGAGTTTGAACATATGGCTGATAGGAAGTAACCTACTCCTTTGGAAGAAATTTCTACAAGTGAGTACACATGAGAAGATTGCATGTTAGAAAAAGATGAAGAATTAAAGAATTAAAGACATAGAGAATTTAATGAAGAATTAAAGAAAGCAAATGAAGACATCACCAAAATGAAAGTACAAGTGGAAGAAAAGAAAAGAATTGAGGAATGTTTGAATACAGTGATACAAAGCAAGTCTGATGAATGAAATAGAGTAGAACAAGAGTGATAAATCTGAGAGTAGACTTGGAAAAAGCAAGAATTCATGAGGAAAAATTAAGATAGGTTCTACAATGCTTGATGAGTTGATTGTTGGACAAAAAGCATCTAAAGATAAAGGTGGTTTGGGACTTGAAAGAGGAGAAAGCTCTAAAGTAGATTAGACAACTAATGCAAAGAAGATTAGTGAACCTGAGAAAATTGAAGATAAAAGGAACTATGGAAAATTTTAGAATCATAGAAGCATTGCTAGAAGAACCCCTACCAGACAACCAAATTCTCAAGGGTACCAATCTTTTAATGGTTTATGTTATTTTTGCAATAAATTTGGACGTATATCTATGGAATGTAGAAGTAGAATGAATCATAATGTTTCATCTTTTACTGGACAATTCTTTACATGCAAGAAATTTGGACATAGAGCAAGTGAATAGAGAAATCAGATAATGAATAGATACAACAATGGTATGATGATTTAATCTTTTAGTGGTTATTGCTATACATGCTATGGATTTGGACATAAAGCTAATAAATGCAAACTCAGAATAAATGAAAGGAATAACAATCAGAGAAATATCATATGCAATTATAGTTGTAGAAAGCCTGGACATATTGCAAAACTTTGTAGGAATAAGAAAACAAGGAAGAATGAGCCTATAAGGAAATATGAACCAGTCAAGAAAGTTGATCCAAATGAAGAAGGAAATGGAAAAAGTATGGAGAAAGATAGAAGAGACTAAGGACAAGGGAGAATCTGTACTTATCTTGGTACAGATATTCCCTCTGATAACTAAGACCAGAGCTATGGATTAGGGGGAACTTTACTGAAAAATAATATAACCCCCCTATCGGCATGTTGTGTTGTGGCTTGACATGAAGAGATAAGATGGAGATGAATATTGTGAATCTATTGGTGAAAACTACAAGAGAAAATACTTTAATGCAGAAATTTGTGGAGCTTCTGAAAGTTGACTGTGCATACAAGGTTTCAAAGTTTACCAGCTTTTTTATGAAGCATTTATTGTTGAAATGAGTCAAATCATAGAGTTAAAAGTGTGCTTGGGAAGACAAATTCATTTCATTATACATATGTGAAGGAGAAGTGAGGTGCAAAAGAAGAAGTGGAAGGATTCAACGCATCTCCCAATAGTAGAACATCATAACCCTAATTTCGTTGAATGGTTTAAGAGGTATTTTGAGTACTCTAGTTTTCTAGAATTTATATTTGAAAAAAAATTAGATGTAATGGAAGGACCGAAGGTTGTAGACATCTCACAAAGATCACAACCTGAACTTAAGTGAAATTTTGGGAAAGTTTTATTAGAAGATTTGACAGGTGCATTTTCTTGCACTCCCTATGGAGTTTTATCAACTAAGGACATCAATTCATATATTCACGAGAAAATAGAAGAAATTTACTATATAAAATTATATGAACATTCTATGGGTAGATGAATTAGAAGGAAATGATGACACCCTAAAACTAGAATACATAACCATAAATGAGAAGAGATTGGATGTGTGGTGGAAGTTTCTATTATTTGAATTCAAAAAGAGGTACACTAGAATGGTATTAAGAAGAATTCATGATGAATCCATATGGATTAGTGGTTCGTACTTAATAACCATGGAAGTATTAAATATATGTAACTAGTTTGTGGTCCTCTGGACTAGTTCCAAACCCAAAATCTACCAAAGTTAAGGATATAATGGAGAAGACAAGTGCTACCCTTGAAGAAAAAGAACTCACCTTGAACATAATTAGAAACCCAACTATCTGGTACACTGCAATGCTTATTGGTCACAAAATATGTCACCCAAATATAGACAATGTATTCTCTGCCATTGCCATTCACATTACACTATAAGGTATGATTAAAAATGGTGATGATTATGACCTTTGCAAGTTACTCTGACAACATTTGATGAAGAACCTAAAGGAAATCAAAAAGAAAAAAAAGCATACATTCGGGTATGATACATTGGTAATATGTTTTCTTTTCTACTTCATGAACTACTAATAATTGGGAAAGTAGAGTGGAAAAATATAGAACCTGTTGCGCATTCAAGATAGCACATCATATGAGAAGACTTGGAGGTCCTGATGCTCAAGAAAATGCTCTTGCAACATTCTTTGGAATGTTTTAGAGGAGAATGAATGAAAGAGAGAATATCTAAGAGTGTGTTGGGAAGGTACTTAGGAGACATCAATTTTCTTGTCTCTACTAAATTTTGCTTCATGGAATGAGCCCAAAACTATTTGGATTTCTAAATTAGATTATGAAGTGACTAAGGCTGAAGCTATTCACTATGCAGAAGTTCTTCTAAGAAGCTCCAAAGACCTTAGTAGATCAAGATTCAAGGACAATTCTAGAGCTGAAGCCTCTAGTAGTTCTAGGAGGACGGGTAAGAAAATAAAAAACATTGTTAATCCTTTAGTTGAAGTTAAAAAGGAATTTGTAGATAAGGAAGATACCAACATGGAAGAAAGAAGAATGCACATAGATGATGCTCAATATGCGCATGAAACTAGAATCAAAACTATAAGTGCACAATATATGGATAAAACTAGGAAAGCCTTATAAGAGGTAACCTTCAAAACAAGCATTGATGCATCATTTTCTCCTATAGAAAATTTTAGATGCTTGGTTGATTCGTAAGAGGTATATGTCTCTAGATTAAAAGGAAAAGATAAAAGTGAATTAGAGGCAAGGTATATACTAAAGAATCTAGAGGATATCACAAGGAAATGTACAAATGCACATCATAGAGCTATGAAATGTTTGAAGGATGCTCAAACCTATGAAGAAGAAGCACATAACCTACTCTCATACTGCTTGAAATGGACAAATAACATATGAAGTATAAATGATTATATGAACTCAATTGAAACAAAAATAGACTGTGAAGCATTTACTTATGATCTAACAAGAGACAGGGACAATCGGAAATGGACTAGCATTGTGCATTTGCATGACAATTTATTTTCCTTACAAAATCAGAGGGAATAAATAATTAGACAATATGTGATGCTAAGGGACTTAGTGAAGATAAAGCATACTCCTATCTCTAGTTCCCTCACTAGTAATGATAAACTCTCAAAAATAAATCTCAGCCCCAGTACTATGGAAGAAGTAGAAGAGACACTAATGGAACTTGAATTACAGTGCATGACTCTAGTAGAAGAAAAAAAACTTTGGGAAGAAAGCAGATCTACTTGGCAGGACATTCTGAAGAAGCTGAAAGGGTCAACATATTTACTAAGTTTTCATAATCCCTTATTTGCATAAAAGTTTCTTTTTGTTTGAGGAGGATTCAACATATATATCTAAGGGGAGCATATCGATTTTTTGCATGCCCTTTACCATTGATGTCAAAGGGGGAGATAAAATGGAAAAATATTTTTGTCAAAAAATTTGGGAAGTGATAGTTATATTTTGGGGAGAGTCAACTGGAAAACATTTTGATCAAAATGCTTAGAGATATATGTGTAAGGGGGAAACAAGTTTTGAATCAAGCCATTGAAATTTTTTTTGATATACATGTTGCCATAAATGATAAGGGGGAGATTCTTGGAGGTTGGAAGTCTATCATTGATGATGCAGTTGCAATTTGGAATCATGAGCATGGAGTGTATATAAATTGTTTGATCCAATGTTTTCATTAATTTCAACATTGTTATGATCATCCTAGCATATTGTGGAAGTTCTTTTGGTAACTTATGTACAGTGCAAACTGATCTGGTAAGTATGGTTTATTAGGATATTTTCTAAGTATTTCCTCTGACAGTTTTTTGGTTCAGTGCGTCAGTTTTTGGGTCCACACTTCATTGCACGATGGTATAATCTTCTACGATCATAACCATAGTTTTGAGTTCATCAGTTGGAGTAGCTTTCAATTTTTTATGACATTTTTATAGTTTCCAGAAAGATATGAATGACAACGTGTAGCTTTGTATATCATAGTTATCTTATGTATAGTGTACCAGAGTGGGAGATTCCACACTACTTCATGAATAATTATTTAGTTTTGTGATGATGAAAATAAGCTAATAAATGTTGGTTGAATGGGAATTCAATTGGAGATTGATATCTAAGGTGGCACAATTGATGAATTGCATGTACACTTGAAGACTTTATCGGGTGCTGCCACAATAGTGGTTTACAATTTCTGGGAGATCCTAATTTTTGTTGAAATCACATATTTTTAGAAAATGTAATGATTTAAGCCTTGAAATGCTCCATTTAAGGGATTCCAATTGAAGAGGGTTTGATCAAATCACCTTAGACCAAGCCCCCTTGGATAGAACCCTACTAGTTTTAAACCATACCTATAAAGGAGTCTCCTTTACACCTATCAAATTGCTAATTTAAAAAACCACTTTTGATTTACCTTTTGGGGGATCAAATGAATTCATTTAATTTTTTTTTTTAAGTATGTATTCCTTATTATAAACTTCCCAAAAATTATAATTTTAATAAAATTTAATTTGATTATTATAATTATTATTTTTTTCTTGTAAATGTAGGTTTTTCATCAAAAATCAAGCTCTTTGTTTTCCACAAGTGGAAAAATAGAAAATTAGCAAAAAAAAAAATTAAAAAATATGATTGCACCAGATATTGAATTCCTTAATCCAACAAAAAAAGAAAAACTAATTTCAATACATACGAAAAAAGTTACGCTTATACTTGTGCTATGTCTGAATTGTAATTGGTTTGACTTTGAAACTTGATTAAAGAAAACATATTCAATAAAAACTATCTAACCAAGTGGAAGCACTAGATAATTTACAAATCTAAATTCGAAAGAATTAGAATTTTATTCTTCATGGAAAAAAAGTTATGCATTATACGGTGACACTTTTTAAAAATGTTGTTTTCTGGAAAAAACTAGTTTTTGAGGGAGATGGAAAAGAAGTGCAATTTGATTCCAAAAATTTTGAAAAAATATATTTAGAATCTACATAAAAAAATGTCACAAAACTCTAGTTTGCATCATCTTCAAGTTCCACATGGTTTATCTGCTATAGGTTCACGAAAGTGAAAATTTAGTTAAAAAAAAAAAAAATCAGTGTCCAATTTGGCAAAAAATTGTAAACCACTATTGTGGGATCACCCTATCCTTAGGTCTATCTTTGGGCCGGCCTAACACGTTTAATGTTTTGTTGAGAATACCTGAGTAACTCTATCTTATGTGGGATTTGTATTAGGTCTATGTTGACCTATCTTAATTGAAATTGAATTTTGAATTTAGGCACTAATTGTGGATAAAGTGCTTTGAGGATGAAATGTTTAATTTTGTGTGTTACTTCTAATTAGGTTGACCTAATTGAAATTACACCTGATGTGGGTATATATATGAGATCATCATCGAATTCTTGGGTGTGATAGAGAGCGAGAGAAGGTGGTACAGTTTGTGGAAGATAGCATATGATATGTGAATGTTGTGAAGTAGAGAAGATTATATGTGATTTATGACATGTATGGTGTTTTCATCTACATGTGTGTAATGCAATATTGAGCAGATTGTGAAAAAAGCAGGGTATTATTTCAGATGACTGTGAAGATCTTTTGTACTTAAATAGAAATATAATCTGCCATATACTAGATGTTATTGTATCAGTTCAAATAGGCAGTGTTTCCAACCCTTCTTTGTTCTTTCTATGTGGGTTGTGAGCCTTTTTGTAATATCTTATATCCGAATATAATATATCGTGAGCTAACTCTCATTGCGGTTTTTCACTTTTGGGTTTTCCACATAAAAATATTGATGTTCATGTGGCATGTGATCTTTTGGTTGTATTCATGCTTTCATTCTTCATTGTAGTTATTTCTATTTAGTTAATTGGGTGGGTTGTGTTTAATTGGTTTATAGGAATATTGATTCACCCCACTCTAAGTATTCCAGGTGTTCAATAATTGGTATCAGAGCTTGGTTCCCTAGAGGGAGCTTAATTACTTTGAGAAGATCTTGGAGTTTGAACATATGGATGATAGGAAGTACCCTACTCCACTAGAAGAAATTTATGCAATTGAATACACATAAGAAGTTTGCATGTTAGACAAATATGAAGGACTCAAAGTGGCTCTTGAAGATCTTAACAAAATTGAAAATGAGAATAGAGATCTGAAGGAAAATCTAAATGAGGTAAATGAATGCATCAGGAAGCTGAGAGAGGAGATTGAGAAATTCAAAGAAAGACATAGAGAAGTTAATGAAAAGTTAAAGAAAGCAAATGAAGACATCACCAGACTAAAAGTACAAGTGGAAGAAAAGAAAAGAATTGAGGCATGTTTGAATGCAATGATACAAAGAAAGATTGATGAATGCACTAGACTAGAACAAGATGTGGTAAATCTAAGAGAAGACTTGGAAAAAGAAAGAATTCATGAGGATAAATTTAAGACAAGTTCTATAATGCTTGATGAGTTGATTGCTTGAAAAAAAGCATCTAAAGATAAATGTGGTTTGGGACTTGAAAGAGGAGAAAGATCTAAATCAGATTAGACATCTATTGCAAAGAAGATCAGTGAACTTGAGAAAATTGAAGATAAAAGGAACTATGAAAATTTTTGGAATCAGAGAAGCAATGCTAGAAGAACCCCTATCAGACAACCAAATGTTCAAAGGCACCAATATTTCCATGGTTTCTATTATTTTTGCAATAAATTTGGATATAGAGATATGGAATGTAGAAGCATAATGAATCAAAATATTTCATCTTTTAATGGCCAATGCTTTACATGCAAGAAATTTGGACGTAGAGCAAGTGAATACAGAAATGAGATGATGAATAGATACAACAATGGTAGAATGATTCAATATTTTAGTGGTTATTGCTATACATGCTATGGATTTGGACATAAAACTAATCAATGCAGACTCAAAAAAATGAAAGGAATAACAATAAAAGAAATATCATATGCAACAGTTGCAGAAAGCTTGGACATATTATAAAATTTTGTAGGAATAAGAACACAAGGAAGAATGAACCGATAAATAAAGATGAACCAGTCAAGAAAGTTGATCCAAATGAAGAAGGAAATGGAAAAATTATTGAGAAAGAAAAAAGAGACTAAGGACAAGGGGGAATTTGTACCTATCTCTAGTGCAAATGTTCCCTCTAGTAACTAACCCCAAACCTATGGCTTAGGGGGAGCTTTATTGAAAAATCATATAACCCCCTTGCCAACATGTTGTGTCATGGCTTGACATGAAGAGATAAGATGGAGATGAATATTTTGAATCTGTTGGTGAAATCTATAGGAGAAAATATTTTAATTTAGAGATTTGTGGAGCTTTTGAAAGTTGACTTTGCATACAAGGTTTCAAATTTTGTCTAAAGCATTTATTTATGAAATGGTTCAAATCAAAGAGTTAAAAGCGTGCTTGGGAAGAAAAATTCATTTTATTATACACATGCAAAGGAGAAGTGAGGTATAGAAGAAGAAGTGGAAGGATTTGATGCGTCTCCCGACAGTAGAACATGAAAAACCTAATTTTGTTGAATGGTTTAAGATGTCTCATAAAGACCACAACCTGAACTTAAAGAGGCATTATGGGAAAGTTTTATTAAAATATCCAATAGGTGCATTTTCTTTCACTCCCTATGGAGTTTTACCGATTGAGGACATCAATGCATATATTCAGGGGAAAATAGAAGAAATTTCCAATAGAAAATTATATATTCTATGGGACGATGAATTGGAAGGAAATTATGACACCATAAACTAGAATACAAAACCCTAAGTGAGAAGAGATTGGATGTGTGGTAGAAGTTTCTATTATTTGAAGTCAAAAAGCTCGGTAAACTAGAATGGTGTTAAGCAAAATTTAACATGAATCCATATGGATTGACAATCCTTACTCAATAACCAAGGAAGATATTAAAGATGTAACTGGTTTGTGGTCTTCCAAACCAATTCTAGACCAAAAATATATCAAAGTTAAGGATATAATGAGAATATATGTGCTACCCTTGAATAAAAATAACTCACCTTGAACACAATTAGAAATCTAGCTATCTAGTACACTACAATGCTTATTGGTCATAAAATCTATCACCCAAATAGAGACAATGTAGTATCTACCATTGTTGTTCACATTGCACAAGGTATGATTGAAATTGGTGCTGATTATGACCTTTGTGAGTTACTCTGACAATATTTGATGAAGAACATGAAGGAAATCAAAAAGAACAAAAGGCATACATTCAGGTATGGTACATTGGTAATTTGTTTGCTTTTCTACTTCATGAAGTATTGGTAATTGGGAAAGTAGAGTGGACAAATACAGAACTTGTTGCACATTAGATATCAAATCATATGAGAAGACCTAGAGGCCTAGATGCTCAAGACGATTCTCTTGCATCATTCTTTGGAAAATTTCAAAGGAGAATGCATGAAAGAGTGAGAATACCTAAGAGTGTGTTGGGAAGGTACTTAGGAGACATCAATTTTATTGTCTCTCTTGACTTTTTCTTCATGGAAGCAATTGAGCCTAGAACTATTTGGATTTCTAAAATAGACTATGAAGTGACTAAGACTGAAGATATTCACTATAGAAGTGCTTCTAAGAAGCCCCAAAGACCTTAGCAAATCGGGATTAGAGGATAAGTCTAGAGCTGAAGCTTCTGACAGTTAAAGGAGAATAGGTAAGAAAAGAAAGAACACTGTTAATCCTCTAGTTGAAGTTAAAGAAGAAGTTGTAGAGCAAGAAGATACCAACATGGAAGAAGGAGGAATGCACATAGATGATGCTCAACATGAGGATGAAACTAGAATAAGAAATATAAGTGCATAAGATATGGATGAAGCCATGAAAGCCTTACATGAGGTAACCCTGAAAACAAGCATTGATGCATCACTTTCTATTATACAAAATTCCAGACGCTTGGTTGATTCATTGAAGGTATATGGGTGAGTGCAAAAAGATGGGTAGCCAATTTGTGGCCAATTTTTTTTAAAAAACTTTTGAAATCTCATAATGCGAGCGCATTATAAAACGCTCATGTTATGGCTTGGTGTGATGAGCCTGAGGCTCAGCCACAACGATCCCATAACACACTTGTGTTATGACCTATTAAAAGAAAAAAATAAAAAATGAATTCATTCTAACACTTGACTGTGTTTTTTTTCTTGCCTGTGGCCAAAACCCCAATTTTTCGCGTTTGCATTATGGGAGGAGATATTTTGGAAAATTATTCATCAATGGTTGTTGTTTCATCACCAGGATGCTACCACATTGACAAGGAGGTTTGAGAGGTAAGGATTGCTTGTGTTTTGTTTTGAATTTGTTAGTTTTAGGTTGTCTTTGATATTTATTTTTTGAATTTGTAGGAGATGTTAATCAACCTACAAACCCTCAAAATACTCAACAAGCATAGCAACAACAAGATGAAAAAAATCCTCAACAAGCATAGCAACAAAAACAACAACAAATCCTGAAGTTAATCAACCACAACCTCAATCTCCTCCACCAATCCCTCAACATCCTCCTGGCACTCAACAAAAATTAATGAGTGAAATTGAGAACAATAAAAAACAAATTGACGATTTAATTAGGAGGTTGAATGATCCAAACGGTTCAACTGTAGAAAGAATGACCTTGGAAACTTCACTAAAAGAAATGTTAAAACATGTAGATTCAATCAACAAACAATTAACTGGTTGGCAGGATAAGAGGCAAGTGGCTAGGGCTTATTACCAAGATAAATTATCATATAAAGATGTAAAAGATTTAAAAATTACAAAAGGTGATTTGTGCTCATTATTCACTGACCCATGGTAAAATTCAAATCTTATCCTCAATGTGAAGTGGTTTCCTATTCATTGGTGCCACCACCAACAAATTAGGAACTTTTTTTGGGATAGTTGGTACATGGTTTTTGATTACCCACCATGCAACAATTGTGAAGTCCTATAGTATTTCCTTAGGAAACTATACTGTGAGTTAATTTTGAACAAAATCCCAAATTATTTTGATATTAGGGACTTCCAGGGGAGAGGTGGGGGGTCTACTCAAGATAGACCCGATGCACAACAAGATCCTACACAGAAAGGGAGACGACCTCTCACTAGGCCGCCTCATGAGCACATTGTTATCCCTTCCATAGCGAAGGAGAGTGCTAATGTAGAGACTTTGTAGGCCATCAACTCTTTGACCCAAAGTGTCATCTAGCATGCCATCCCTATTCTACAGTGCCATCCAGGGGAGTATTCAAGTGATGGGATTCGATCCCATTTGTGTCAATCTTGCAGGGCAACTTGTTCATATGACCCCACTGACACCCAAGAGGATGCTACATAGGATCCGTTTGTAGCTATGGAGATGGAAAGGGTAGCTGAAATCTTTCATGAGGCCTATGGCATTGATACTCAGGTAAAAGTTAGCATGTTCATTGAATTGAATTTATTAAATTTTGATTTTGAAATGCAAGATTAACTAATCTAGTTTTATGATTTTAATAAAATTGTAGGGTCACAATGTTGATACTGAATACACCGGCCCTACACCTTCTTATTTCTCCACTGCACCTACCATTGAGGTATGTAACTAGTAAATAATTATAAATTTATTACATGTTAATAGCATTGTTTTATGAATGGTATTTTAATATATGATTTTGGATGTTGAATAGGCTAATATTGGAGGTTTTGAGGGAACACCTCCTAGTGCCAGTGGATTTAGTCAAACCTACATGCAGGTAATAGAATAAAGAGTTTAACTAATGGGTATGTGCAGGATCATCATGGAAAAAATAGGCCCTTAAGTTGCAAAATTTTTAGAAAAATCAAAGTTAGGCAATTTGACGTAAAAATTTGAATAAGTTATCTATATTATTTCAAAAATATGTAAGAATATAATTTGTAGAAAATTGAATGTAGTTTCTAAACTACTAGGTTTATTTAAAAAATAAAAATCTATTTGGTGAAAATTTGAAATTTCAATATAGTAGTACTTAAATTTCAGGGAAAAAATAAGAAGTAGGTGGTGTCGACCACCTAACCACAAAAAAATGATAATATTTTTTTATAATATTTTAGATATAAGTAGATGACTGATGTCCTGATGTGATGAAATATTTTTTTGTAATTTTTTTCTAAGTAAATAATTTATTATGAATTTTTTATTACAACTTTTAAAAAATAAAAAAACTCGTATGTCTAAGCACCTTAACTTGGTCAAAACTTCATGAAATTCATTTTTTTTTTTTTAATCCTATATTATGTGAGCATAGAATGTGATGCATGTTTTGGATTCAAAGAATGTGATACTGTTTGAAAGCTATAATTTTTGATGTAAAGCATAATTTATATTGGTGGAAAGCTGAGAATGTCCTTTAAAAACCCTTTTTGTTTCATCAATTTTTGGTAAAAAAAAGTCATCAGCCACATGCCCTACAAAAACCCATCACATCGCCACTTTTTGGCCCATCATGATCTTGCACATACCCTAATGAATTTTACTTAATAGATTTGTGTAGTTTATATTCATATCATTGATTACATTGTATTGCACATCTTTCAAACTCAAAGCATTACTTCACATTCCATAATTAATAACTAGATGCTAATAGATGACAAAATTTTAACTACAATATAGTTGTTTAGAAAGTCAACATAAGCAGTGATGCAATTACTTCACATAGCATAATTAATAAGTAAGAGTAGCTTCCAATTGCATTTTCTTTTCATGGAATTCCATGAGACCACTTTTTACTGAGACATCTTTTCAAACAGTTCATTACCTTGTCTATGCTATGGATGCTTGGAAGGAATAGATGAAAGAATAATAGTAAGCAATAGCATAGACAAGGCAATGAGTTGCTTGAAAAAAATGCCTCAAAGAAATTTGGTCTCATGGTGATGTCCATCACCATGAGACCCAATTTCTTTGAGGCACTTTTTCAAACAACTCATCGCCTTTTCTATGCTACCACATTTTTCAGACATATCTACCAAATCATTTTATCAAACAATTCATTTCCTCACTGCTATGGATAAAATCTTAAAAAAGGTGCTTTCCAACAAACTATAGATGCTTGGAAAAAATCTATCAAAGCATAATAGTAAGCAATAGCATATACAAGGCAATTAGTAGTTTGAAAAAATTCCTCGAAGAAATGTGGTCTCATGGTGATGGAATGCCATTCCATCACCATGAGACCACATTTCTTTGAGGAATTTCTTCAAACAACTCACCACATTTTCTATGATACCACATCTTCCATACATGTGTACCAAAGCATTTTATCAAACTACTCACTTCCTTGCTTCTATGGTTAAAAGCCTAAAATAGGTGCTTTCCAACAAACTATGGATGTTTAGAAAAATTTCTATCAAAGCATAATAGTAAGAAATAATACCATAGAGAAGGTAATGAACTGTTTAAAAAAATTCCTGAAAGAAATGTGCTCTTATGGTGATGGAATGCCATGACGTGCATTTTTTTGTAATGGCATTCCATCACCATGAGTCCCCATTTCTTTGAGGCATTTTTTCAAATAGTTCACTTCCTTTTCTATGCCACCACAATTATCATACATGTCTACAAAAGCATTTTATCAAACAGTTCACCAACTTGCTGCTATGGGTAAAAGCCTAAAAACATGTGCTTTCGAACAAGATATGGATAGGGAAAATAGTAAGCATGATAGTCATAAATATATAGTTTAATAAGTACTCAAAATTTTGTTCATTATCTCATACATTATAATTCATGACGTGGATCACAATTGTAGTTTTCATGATTGAATAATTTTTTGTTCTATTTTTCATATGTTGTAAGCGGAAACACCTCCAACTGTTCAGATGAAAATGGACATCAATGTTTCATCTGCTATAGAATCTCGATGGCTCTGATAGGTGAGGTATGAGGAAAATTACTAAATTTCAATTTACATTCGTTGTTATAGATGTTAGTTAGTGAAAAATCAAACCATTATTGATTCTTAGTTTAATTTCTATTTGGATGGTTTATACAGGGCTTCAACATGCCTCAGCATGGGAATTTGAATATTTCCCTCATGGATCATCAGATGACAATAAGTGATTATTTTGTTAAATATATCATTTTTTAAATGTAATTTCTATATATTATTGTCTTTACTTCTTATTGTAACAAATAAGACTTGACAAAGAACTAAACCCTAGCACCAAGAGCACTCCTCGATCGCAACATAAATGAGTGACAAACGTATCACCATCCGATTGACAAGCAAAGGGAAAGAGTTTATTTTGAGAGCATGGAGAGCGATGACTTTTGATTCCAAAGCCCCTTGTTGTATGCCTATATTGCATTTTTGTACATATTTTGTATTGGATATATTTGACATTATATGCCTATATGAAATTCTCATAAGCCTATATGGCTATTTTGTACCTATACTTTATACTTATATCGACATATATTGATGTATGCCTACATGGATATTTGGTTAATACAAATCTTTTTTATCGATGGCGTCCATATTTGCATTATAAATCCATTGTTAAATAGATATGAGTTACGTGTATTCAAGTGTATACTTTACAACTTACGTGTATACTTTGTGACTTACATGTATTCCAATGTATACTTTGTGACATACGTGTTTTCATATGTGTATACCTTGTATTCATGCATATAATTTGTATTAATTTGTGTATACTATGTATTCGTGTGTATACTTCAAGGCTTACATGTTTTTGAGTACTTGTGCTTCTCTTATTCATATGTACATGCTTGAATTATTCACATGTATACTTATTAATTGGTTAGCGCTAGCATTTATCATTGTTGTCCATCATGGTTTGTCTTGAATATTAATTGATTGATGCTAAACAATTTCAATATTTCTAGGAATATTAGTAGAGTTACAAATTCCAAAATTGCACAAATTGAAAAGAAAAGATTAACTGTAAATAAATGCACTGATTATTAACTTGATAATTGATTAAGAATGGGTATAAAATATATCAAGAGATGAGCCTTCTAGAATGGCAACTACCAAATAGAAAATAGGAAAATCATTCCCAATACTTTGAAAGTAATAATCCACCCAAAATTGCAATGAGAGAGAAGTGATGTGGAGCAGGGAGGCCTTCAATTACCAATCACAAATTTAATTGATTTCAACAAGCCTTCAATCTCCAAAACCCTAACTAGCGTGATTCCCTTCACAACTTCACTATTTTCCTTGTAGGTCTGTAGACCTAGTTTCTTGGACCTATCTCACAACTCCACTCTCAAAACCATAACCAATTATATTTTTAGACACCCTTTAAGGCATACCAAAACATATTTCAAAATCTCATCTAACTCTTTTGGAACAAATCCCTCAAACTAATGCTTCTACGTTGTCCCCTTAAGCCAAATAGGCCTAATTGACAAAACAACTCTCCTGTAAACAATATTCCAACCCCAAATACCTATGGAAATTTATTTACCAATCTATAAAACCACCAAATCTACAACTTTTAGCCAGTGAACCGCTCACTAAGTCCTCTTTATACAAAAACCTCATTTTTAGCAAGTTACAAAGGGGTTTACTGAAAATATCACTTCCCAACTTATTTACATTTCACTAATGCATCAAACATGCTTCAAATGGCCTATGCATTCTTAATCTATCACCAAAATTTTTCTTCCCTAAGAGTTTTCCTCACCTACCCACCTTTAACCATCAAATTTCACTCAAAAGATTTAAATTTGACAACTAGGACATCATGCCCAAACCCCAAAATGACCTCTCGTACTCCCAAAACCATTAAATCAACTAAATCCTACCATATTGGGCCCATTCCACTTAGCTAGAGGAGTTGCAGTTAGTGGAATGGGCCATAATCACATTTTTATGTCTTCAAAACCTTAAAATTGGAGTTTCAGACCCACCTACAAGGAAAACTCAATAAGATTCTACAACCCTAATGGGAATGCCTCAAACTTAGTCAAAATGATAGATAAAAAACTAAAACAACAATTCAAATCAATTTGGAGTCACCATTAGGCTGTGCAACTACTCTACAACAACAATATTCAATAGAAAAGATACAAAATTTCAATGAAAATAGGAGCTTTATTTTTCAATCTTTTAGAAAACCTCCAACAACCTCCATCCATCTAGTTGCCAACATATTTTAAACCTTAACCAACCTATTAAAACTATTCTAATTTCCCTTTGAATGCCCATGACCATTGGAGTTCCTCAATTTTACATTTTTTTTGCACTTTTACAACTTTTCAATATTGCACTTTTGACAATTTTGCAAAAATGACAATATAAAATCAATGACTCCTAATTACCTATTATATGGTCTATTAGGACCTTATTTATTTGAAAAAACTCAAACACACCTAAAACTATCAAAAGACCTCATTTTACAACATTAACAAAAAATGCATTTGGTGCCCCTGCACCAAGAAGGCTTATTTAAGATCCTTGAGCAATGCATTTCCTAATGCTCCCTTGTTCTTATATATCTCAATTCAGGTTAATCCAAAGAGTTCCATGAAATGCTTTATCTAAAAGAAAAAAACACATTTTCAATTGGTATTCCATGAAATGATTCATAAAAAGATTCCAATATATTTAATACTTTGATTGGATCAACTCAATTAAGCAAAGGATACATAATCTTCACAACACTTGTAAAACATAATATTCATAGTAGATGAAGTAGTGTTTCGGTGTGAAAGAGGACCATGTATAGCGTAAACGTACCTATAAGGATGTGTTGGAGCAGTTTTTTTGGTCACACGAATTACAAAACGAAAGTTGCACCATTTTACACCTTTACACTGCTTGCATTTGACACTTTTTCCATCAAGTGAAAACTGGACACCACAAAAAAATGACTTCAAAATAAAAAAAATTGAGAGAGGTTATTGTAGAGTGGCCCAACGCGATTCCGTAGACTTAAACAAAGAGTTTGTAAGTGTCATGGTTTTTGAGTAATAGCCTGTCAAAGATTGCTTCCTTTTTGCACTTTGGACCCTTAAGGGTGTAGAAGTTGAAAAACCAACTTCACAGTCCCCAAGAATCACCTGCAAGAAATCACCTATCACATGTGAAGATATTTAGAACAAAAAATAGAGAAGTTCTATAAACTCTTAGAGCAAAGTTGTGCAAGCAAAAATCAGAATTATTGATTATTGAGAATAATTGTTTTACAAATATTAAAAAAGCATTCGAAAAGGCAATGATGCAATAAAGTAGGAAAAAACAACTCTAATCTTATCTTGAGAAAAAAGATAGCTCAATAAGATAAGATAAGAATTAAATGATAATTATCCTACGAAATAAATAATTACCTAAGTAAACTTATCCTGAAGTGTAATTAAATAATTAATTCCACCAACACCCCCCCATAAGTGCAACTTAGGGAGAAGCAAATTATTATGCAAAGATGAGTCCCGACAATAAGGCCTTATTAGGTACTCATGTACAAATGTAATGCAATCTAAATCAAATGGGGTAAAGGAGAAAACCACATGGGAACAAAAATCCTCCCCAAATAGAATGCAATAAACTACCTAAGTGATGAAAAATGGAGGACTCAATAAGACCCCCCAAGGACACCATTCATCACAAAGATACATGAAAGAATCCCCCCATACGAGAGGAAGAAAGAGACCATAGATCCCCCCAGAATGAAGTAACTCCAAAAGAAGTGAAGAAATTGCATCTACAGAAAGAAGTGAGAGGGAAGAGGCCGAATGAAAGAAATCTCTGAAGGTGGAATAGGTGCAGCCCAAGATGTCTCCACAGAAGCAGGTGTGACCTCAATAAATGAATAATCCGAAGTAGGTGAAGACTCAATAGAAACCTCCAAAGATGTATGATCAACTAGATCCTGCTGCACTAAAATAGTAGAAGCAACAAGATGAGCAGGAGATGGAATGGAAGGCTCGAGAACAGGATCCGAAGTGAGAATATCAATGTTCAAGAAGCCAAATCTCTCCTCTGAATGATGATGCACACTCGAAGTGTGAGGAACAACTGTAGGAACAAAAGAACCACCAGTAGCAAAATCAGTGAAAGAATACAATTGAGATGAGTGATCCACTATCCCAGTAATAATAACTGCTCTACTCTCCAAGTCTCTGATGATAACTAAATCAAGTGTGAAATCCACAGATCTCCCATTGCCCCCATGTGTTATTTGATAGATGGAAAGAAGGTTGTTTGTCAAGTGAGGGACACACAAGACATCCTGAAAGGAGTGGTCCCTAAAACTAATAGACCCCTTCCCCGTAACACTCATGTAAGTGTTGTTTCCCATCAAAATGGGAGACATAGTGCAAGGCTCAAAGGAAGTAAACATTGACTGCGAAGATGCCATATGATGAGATGCTCCTGAATCTAGAAGCCATCTCCCTAATCCAATACCTGAAGAAGCACAAATAACATGTCCCTTCATATCTGATGAAGTATGTAAACCAACTATGCCTGTGTTATGCTACTCTGAAGATGAAGAATGAGGAGAAGAAGATGATGCAGACATCCTAGAAGGCAAATCAATCTAATGTTTCTAAAGAAGATGTTTCAGTTCATCAATGTCCTTGTAACAATTATGTTCTGCATGTCCTTCCCTCTTGCAATATGCACATGTAGACTTCTCCTTCCTGAATGATTTCCCCTTAGAAGAGGAGGATGAATTTGAGGACTCCTTTTGCTGCTCATGAGGTTTGGAATCCTTTTGTTTCTGTTTCTTGCCTTTGCCTGTAGAAGCCTTCTAATCTCTAGGCTCCTGTGATGCAATAAGTGCTTGTGAAGAGGAAGAAGGTTTCACGGTGCCCATGCTAGCTAACTTAGCTTGCTCCCAAGTGAGAGATGAAGCAAAGTCATCAAGAGATGGCATAGTGAATCTCGTACCAAGTGCATCCCTAGTGGCATAAAAGGTAGATACAAAAACTGAATAATCAGGTCCAAGCTTAGAAAGGATGGACAATATCAACTGACAGTCTTCTTTTTGAACACCACATTGTGACAACTGTAATCTAAGAGACTTGAGTTTGGTGAAAAACTCCTGGATGCTATCAAAATCCCTAAGATTTAAGCCAATAAGCTCATTCTCTAACTAAAACCCTCTCATAGTATCCCATATCTCATTTGGTGTAGTGCAAGATTCAATGTGGAAAAGGAGGTTAGATGAAATAGATAGACATAATGTGCCATAAGATTCATCACACCTATTAAACCATTTTCTCTTTTCAGTAGCACTTGTAGGTTCAATTTCTGTATCCATGGTTACCCTATACAACCCTTTATGTTTCAAGTGAATCTCCATTTATTTTTTCCAACCAAAATAGTTGAATGGAGTAAGGGGTGCAATGTTGTGTAAATCCATGACAAAAAACAATAGTAATATACTCTCAAATAAAAAAATTCCTCTTGGATCTCAAAAAAATCTCTTAATTGCACGTTTTCCAAGAAAATAACTCAAAAGATAAAGGCCGAGTTCTAAAAAATAAATAAAATACCTGGAAAAAATTCTACCAAAAATAGGTCTAAGATCTGAGAAGAGGGTGGAACCAGCTTTCCAATGCCTATTAATTTTCGAAAAACGAAGCTAGGACGCAAAAGTTACGCCTTCCGAAGTGAAAACAACAACTTCTGGCTTTGACAGGCAAAAAAGGCATCAAAACAGAAAAATCAGGAAAAAATACCAGCACCACTGGAATGGCGCTGGAAGCAGCTTTCCGACGATATCTCGTTTTTGAAAAACGGAGACCATATGCTCAAGATATGACCATTTTACTAAATATGCTCATTTAGGCTTTAAACTAAAAAATTTATTAATTTAAAGATGAAAAAATTAATAAAATATTTAGCTGAACCTTCATGCATGAAAATTGAGGTATCATAGAAATCAAAATGGCATGGAAATTGATGCGTCTGTATGGATCCGTACAGATTTTTTCTGACAACTATTTTGAAATTTTCTAAAAACACTAAAAAATTAATTTTCAACAAACCCTATCATATTTTATATGAAAATAGGGGTTTTTGGGCCTTCTGAGCGCATCTATGAGATCCGTTTTGCACCAACATGCACTATTTGAGAGATGAAAGTCAAAATTTCTTAAAAAATGATGAAAAACCTCGCTGATTTGACAAAAAAATACTGGAATAAAACCCTTGCACATAAAAAGATGTTGTGAGAGGATATCTTCAAAAAACAAATAGGCAGCAACAAATTTGGAGCTCTGATACCATGTAGAAGTTGAAAAACCAACTTCACAGTCCCCAAGAATCACTTGCAAGCAATCACCTATCACATGCGAAGATATTCAGAACAAAAAATAGAGAAGTTCTGTAAACTCTCAGAGCAAATTTGTGCAAGAAAAAATCAAAATTATTGATTATTGAGAATAATTGTTTTACAAATATTACAAAAGCCTTCGAAAAGGCAATGATGTAATAAAGCAGGAAAAAATAACTCTAATTTTATCTTGAGCAAAAAGACAGCTCAATAAGATAAGATAAGAATTAAATGATAATTATCTTAGGAAATAAATAATTACCTAAGTAAACTTATCTTGAAGTGTAATTAAATAATTAATTACACCTTGGAACAAAGGGATCGAGTCAGTTGAACGTAGCTTGAAACGATTCCACGTGTTTGGGTGCGAAAGAGGACTATCCCTAGTGTAAATGTATCTATCGAGACATGTTGGAGCAAATTTTTTGGTCACACGAATTATAAAACGAAAGTTACACCACTTTGCAACTTTACACTACTTGCATTTGACACTTTTTCCATCAAGTGAAAAATGGACACCATGGGTAAACAACTCTGAGATAACAAAAATTGAGAGAGGTTATTGTAGAGGGGCCCAATGCAATCCTATAGACTTAGACAGAGAGTTTGTAAGCATCATGATTTTCGAGTAATAGGTCGTCAAATATTGCTTCCCTTTTGCACTTTGGACCCTTAAGGGATCGAGCCGGTTGAATGTAGCTCAAAACGATTTTTCCTATTTGGGTGCAAAAAAGGACCATTCTTAGCATAAATGTACATATTAGGATGTGCTGGAGCAATTTTTTTGGTCACACGAATTGCAAAATGAAAGTTCCACCACTTTACAACTTTATAGTGCTTGCATTTGACAGTATTTCCATCAAGTTAAAATTGAACACCACGAGAAAATGACTCTAAGATAATGAAAACCAAGAGAAGTTATTGTAGAGGGGCACAACACGATCCCATAGGATTAGATGAAAAGTTTATAAGCATCACAATATTTGAGTAACAACATGTTGAAGTTTACAACCATTTTGTACTTTGGACTCTTAAGGGATTGAGCTGGTTGAACGCAGCTTGAAGCGATTCCACGTGTTTGAGTGTGAAAGAGGATGATGCATATCGTAAACGTACCTATAAAGATTTGTTGGAGTAGTTTGTTTGATCACACAAGTTGTAGAATGAAAGTTGCACCACTTTGCAACTTCACACTGCTTGCATTTGACACTTTTTCCATCAAGTGAAAACTGAAAACCATAGAAAAATGACTCTGAGATAATGAAAAATAGGAGAGTTTAATGTGGAGGGGCATAACATGATCCCATAGGATTAGACAAGAATTTTCTAAGCATTACGGTATTTGAGTAACAACATGCTGAAGTTTGCAACCATTTTGCACTTTGGACTCTTAAAGGATTGATCCGGTTGAACGTAGCTCGACATGATTCTGCATGTTTGGCTATGAAAGATGACCATTTATAGCATAAAAATACCTATATCATACATGTTGGAACAGTCTATTTGGTCACATGAGTTGCAGAAGGAAAGTTGCATCACTTTGCAACTTTCAAGTACTTACATTTGACAACTTTTTTCCCAAGTGAAAATTCACCACCACGGGAAAATGCCTTAGAGATAGAAAAAATTGAGAGAGGATATTATAGAGGGGCCCAATGCAATCTCATAGGATTAGACACAAATTTTTTAGGTGTCATGGTATCTGAGAAATAACATGCTAAAATTTGCAATCATTTTGCACTTTGGACTCTTAAGGTATCGATCCAATTGAACGTAGCTCGAAGTGATTCTGCATGTTTGGGTGTGAAAGATGATCATGCCTAGTGTAAACATACCTATTTAGATGTGTTGGAATAGTCCATTTGATCACATGGGTTGCAAAATGAAAGTTGCACCACTTTGCAACTTTCAACTACTTGCATTTGACAACTTTTTCCCTGAGTGAAAATTCGCCACCATGGAAAAATGCCTCTAAGATAGGAAAAATTTAGAGAGGTTATTGTAGAGAGGCTTAACATGATCTCATAGGCTCAGAATAGAAGTTTTTAAGCATTACGGTATCTAAGTGACAACATGCTGAAGTTTGCAGCCATTTTGCACTTTGGACTCTTAAGGGATTGATTCATTTGAACGTAGCTCAGAGCGATTCCATGTGTTTGGGTATGAAAGAGGACTATTCCTAGTGTAAACATACCTAGTCAGATGTGTTGGGATAGCCTGTTTGGTCACACGAGTTGTAGAATGAAAGTTGCACCACTTTACAACTTTCAATTACTTGCATTTGACAACTTTTTCCCCAAGTGAAAATTCAACACTACGGGAAAATGCCTCCGAGATAGAAAAAATAAAGAGAGGTTATTGTAGAGGGACCCAACGTGATCCCATAAGATGTGACAAGAAGTTTCTAAGCATCACGATATTCAAGTAACAACATGCTGAAGTTTGCAACCATTTTGCACTTTGGACTCTTAAGGGATCGATCTGGTTGAACGTAGCTTGAAGCGATTCCACGTGTTTGGGTGTGAAAGAGGACCATGCCTAACATAAAAATACCTATTCAGACATGTTGGAATAGTCTGTTTGGTCACACAAGTTGTTGAACGAAATTTGCACCATTTTGCAACTTTGCACTGCTAGTATTTGACAGTTTTTTCATCAAGTGAAAACTAGACACCATGGGAAAAACACTCTCTGAGATTAAAAAAACTAAGAGAGGTTATTGTAGAGGGGCACAACATGATCTTGAAGGCTCAGAAAAATATTTTGTAAGTGTCACAATTTTTGAGTAATAACCTGTCAAAGATTGCTACCCTTTTTCACTTTGGACCCTTAAGGGATTGAGCCGATTGAATGTAGCTCGAAGTGATTCCACATGTTTGGGTGTGAAATAGGACCATGCCTATTGTAAATGTACCATTCCTGGTGTAAATCCACAACTTTTGATCAAATAATCACTTCTTATGACACTAAAACATGAAACCCTCACTTTATACCATTCCAAAGGGGTTTATTGAAAAACACTGTTCTAGGCTTCTACACAACCAACCAAGGCCTCAAAAACATTTATTTATGTCTACACATTCTTCAAGGTTCATCAAAATCTGTTTCCCCCAAGAGTTTCTACAACTTCCCTCCTCTAACCATCAAATTTCACTCAAAATACACAATTTGACAATTAGGGTATCATGCCCAAGCACTCAACTCACCTTTACTGCCCTTCCAAAGATTCAAAAACTTCAATATATGCCTTCTCATACAAATCAATCATCTCCCAATCTTTACTAAGATAATTTCACCAAAATCCAACATCTAAACTCCATTTTTAAGCCAAAATTCACCCAATTTCCTTTGGGACAACAACCAAAAACATTCCTAAATATTTTCTCTACTCCTAAATATTATTCCTACATATAATGCTACCATTTTGGACTCATTCCACCAAGCCATAGAGAGAAAAAATAGGTGGAATGAGTCATTTATTCATTTTTAGTCTTCAAACCCTTGTGGTTGGCTATATAGACCCGTAGTTAGTAATTTGACAATAAAATTCTTAAAACTCAATGAATTTCCTTCACTCCAAATCCAAAACATAGCTAACACCTTTCTCTACCAATTGGAAAATCTTTCAGGACATAAAACTTCTGTACAACCAAGTATAATAGTTTTCAACACAAAAATTGAATGAAACATACATAATTACAAGAGAAATTAGGGGATTTTTATTGTTTTTGCTTCACAAAAACCTTCAACAACCTCCTCCTTCAAGTTCCCAACATATTTAAACCTTAACCAACCTATGGAAATGGCTCTAACATCCCTTTGAATTCCCATGACCGTTGGGCTTCTTCAAGTTTACATTTTTTTGCACTTTTTTCACACTAACAACTTTTCATTTTTTGTAATTTTGCATCATTTTGACAAATATGCAACATGAACTCCAAAATGACCCTGAAACCAACTAACATGACTTATTGCATTATAAATTGTTCTAATATGACCTTATTCAATTGAAAATACTCAAAACACAAAACTAACTTAAGACTTCCATGAACCAAATTTGCTCAACAACCTTGGTGCCCCTGCACCAAATTTCAATATTTGAGTAAATCTCATTACAAGTAAATATCATTACAATGCCTTAGGTACTCCATTCTCACAATTTTTTTACAATGTCACTTATACATTCAAAATTCTCTTATAATGTCTACATCATAGGTGCTCATGATGAGGTTAAATTCAAATGAGTAACTTGAGATTCCCTCGCTAAGCTTCACACACTCTTTTATAATGGCTTCAAATCAAAATTGAGATTCATCAATGTCATCAAAATAAGGATGTTGCATTGCTTTTTTAGCTGAGATTCTCTTCAATGGCTCATAAATCAAAATTTTTTGCAAGGAGAGACCAATCAATTTTTAGTAGTTTACTTACAAATACACAAAGTAAAAGAAGAAAAAGAAAGAGCATGCAGAATGGAAATGGAATTAGATGGAAGACACTTATAGACAACAAATCCACACCATTTGGTTCCAACTCGAGAATAACAAGGCATAAATCTTGATGCTTCCATTGAGGATAGGCATGCCAGTCTCTCAACTTAGTCACTCCTGGTCATACATCTTCAATGGGAGTTCCAAGATACCTATTGCACACAACACCTCTCATGAATAGAATAACTTGAAATTCAAGATGCTCTTATAATGTCTACATCATAGGTTCTCATGATAAGGTTAATTTCAAATGAATAACTTTAAATTCCCTCACCAATATTTGCATGCACTTTTTTAATGGCTTAAAATCATAATTGAGATTTGTCAAGATCATCAAAATAAGAATGTTGCATTGCTTTTCTGGCTGAGATTCTCTTCGATGGCTCATAAATTTTCATTTTTTGCAAGGGGACACCAATCAATTTTTAGCAGGTTACTTACAAATAGGAAAAGTAAAATAAGATGATAGCATTGACATCAAACAAATTAATGTGCATACAAGTATAAATTAATAAGAACCAATGCACACATACAAATTAATCCAATGAACCATTCAGGTTTGCTCTACTCTTTATTGTGTCAAGTATTGCCTCATGGTCAGACTCACAGACCTTCCACAAGGTCTTGTTCAAAGGTATACGCCCATGTTTGTTCAAACAAACATTGGATGCCATGACAAGGTTCGAGTAATAAAGAATCTTATGATGCGTGTCAAAGTCTTGAAACAACCAATGTTTAAAACTCTTATGTGGGTACCTTCTAAGCCATGTTCCAGTAACAACAACTGAGCCTGTAGGGTATTTTTGTTTTTCTCCATCTATAATTGGGGCCTCCAATTTATTTTTGGCCTCAACACAATGACACAAGTAATAGTTTGTTCCCTCTTCGTTGTCTTCATCTACAATAACTGCATAAACATTCCCTGTATTGATATGTATAGCAAATCCCTTGAAATTAGTCAACATTACAAATACATTACAAAGTAAGATAACAATAGGAATTTCAAAAACTAAGCAAATAGATATATTACCTAGTTGAACTAGATCTGATACGTGGTCAAAGTCGACCAATGATTCCATTTGTGTTAGTTCCAATGTTGTCGAAGGGCGATATGTGTGAAGTGGGATAAGATAACTTGTCAACCGTTTTTCAACCCACTCCCCTAACTCACAATCATTCCAAGCTTGCATTGTACATGAAGAACAAAAGCATGCCATCTTTCATGTATTGATACTCCATGAACCTGCATCTAAGCTAAGGAAAGAGTGTAGCTCACTTGATCCTGTTAGTGTACAACAATCCTCATATGGTGCAATGTTAGTATCATCTATCACCCAAAAAAAAAATGAATTGAAGATGTACCTTCATTACCTGGACCCATCGAAGCATTACACTATTCGACGATTGATCTTGCATTTGTCAACTTTGCACTTTCTTTATACTTTAACTCTTCTCATGGTAATGCTCTTTTCACGCATGCTCCTACACCATCATGCTCCCAATTTCCATGCCCAACCTCACAAAAGTTCCTCATATTCTCAACACTTGTAATGACATGCATCCTGCTCAACCAGTAGAACATGCGTGAGTTCTTGAACTGTGCTATACAGTTATTCAACCATATTATATGTCGGTCGTATGCTATGCCCCTCTAAGCCAAATTATTGTAGAACATCTAGAAGCAACCTTGCACAAACTCTAAAGAGTGTGTGTGATCATCACTAATATAAAAGTGATACTCCCTCAATACCTTCCTTTGGTCCTCTATACTATTAGCTGCATGAATAAATGTTATGTGCAAAAATATCGAAACCTATGTGGAGTTGTAATATTGTGACTGCACCTCATGTTGTGGCTGTAGAGTGTAGTTCTTTGCAAAGTTAACCACTGATACTATGCTGCTAACAGGAAAGGTGTCCTTACATAGCTTGAATTATGTGTCCAACCATCAGGTTCTATGGGTATGTCTTGCATACTCATACACTATATTGTCATGAAACATGGAAATAAACTGATACACTAGAATCTTCTGAATAACCAAATTACACATTTATTCTTGAGACCCATCTTTTGTAACATATGCCACTATTTTATACTTCTTGAACTTTACTAGTTTTTTTCCCACCTCATTTGTGCTTTCCATATGTTGACATACTGGCATACACTGCAAGTCACCGCAACGCTCACATGAACCATCCAAGCATGTTGTCCTGTAGAATATTTGACCATCCTCTATTTCACATAATCTTTTTTATAAGAACTCTCTTGAAGATATTGGTGGGGATTCTATGCCACAATCCTACAAAACATCGTTAGTATGCAAATCTAAACATATAGAATGATACAAATTATAATGGTTAGAGAATTCAATATGTAGTCTACAACAACTAGTGTGTGTGTGTGATTTATCTTGACATAAAAAGGTTTAAGAATTTCAAAATATCTTTGACAAATACTAATTTGAGGATAATCCTATTGAAATTTATGAAAAAAATGGGTTTGAGTCGTATCCAAAAAATGCTTTGGATGTGGCTCACGGTTTCAACTACTGATTCTGGGTATGTGTAAGATCATCATGGAAAAAATAGGCCCTTAAGTGGCAAAAAAATCAAAAAATTAGAGTTAGGCAACTTGACATAAAAATTTGAATAAGTTATCTATATTATTTCAAAAATATGTAAGATTAGAATTTGTAGCAAATTGAATGTAGTTTCTAAACTACTAGGTTTGTTTAAAAAAATCTATTTGGTAAAATTTGAAATTTTAATGCGTAGTACTTAAATTTCAAGGAAAAAAATAAGAAGTAGGTGTCTATCACTACCCTAACCACAATAAAATGATAATATTTTTATATAGATTTTAGATATAAGTAGAGGACTCATGTCTTGATGTGATGCATATTTTTTTGTAATTTTTTCCAAGTAAATAATTAATTATGAATTTTTATTACAAATTTTAAAAATATAAAAGACTCATTATGTGACTACCTTAACTTGGTCAAAACTTCATGAAATTCATTTTTTTTTTTTTTTTAATCTTATAGTATGCGAAGCATAGAATGTGACACATATTTTGGATTCAAAAAATGTGATACCGTTTGAAAGCTATACATGTTTTTTGATCAGTCTATCAATCAAGGATTTAGTCATAATTTGAATAGAAAATGAATAATAATTACTTATTAAATTGAAAGTAAAGTATAATTTATATTGGTGGAAAGCTGAGAATGTCCTTTAAAAACCCTTTTCATTTCATCAATTTTGGGTAAAAAAAAAGTTGTCAGCCACATACCCATCATATTGCCACTTTTTGGCCCATTATGTTCCTGCACATACCCTTCTCCTTCTTACCACATCCATTTGATTCAGAGATGGCCTTGTGTTATTCTTCCAATAATCTTCAATTAGTGTTCTCAATGCTTCAAAAAAAATAAAAATTTCATGGTAGTCTCCCCAAGAATGCCCAAAATTCATTTGAATCAGTGCCCTCAATTATTTTCCACCTTTGAACAGCTCTTGATAAAGTTTTTCTACTAATTCTCATTTTTTCACTTGTCTTTGTAATGAGATGAGCTCTCTTTGTTTGACTACTTACCAAATTCAATGTAATGACACGTCAACTGACGGGTAAACCCACAAAAGTGGTTTACAATTTGAATGAGGAAGGAAAACTAACAAAAAATGACTCCATACCAAAAAAATCATTCTTGGGGTTCGAACAAACCAAAAGAGGGTTCACTTAGACCTAGGTTCGAGTGAACCCATTCAATGCATCCCACCAAAAAAAACAATGTAATCCCCTTTTTAAAAGGGGGTTCACTCGAACCCCCTGGTTCGAGTGAACCCCCTTTTCCTTGATTCTTGCTCTTTGCCAGCAAAAAAAATAAAAATTAGCCCTTCAAAGCTTGGGTTGAGGATGAAAATGGAGGAGAATTCATGAACCCAACTGGAATCAGGTAGTCCTCAGAATGAGCTATCCAATGACTATAATTTTAATATGTTTTGGTTTTATTATCTATTTATTTTTTTAGTTTATTAAACATAGGTTTTTCACCAAAAATGAAGCTCTTTGTTCTGCACGTGGAAAAGTAGAAGATTATCAAAAAAAAAATTGAAAAATATGAGTGCACCAGATATTGAAGTTCTTGTTCCAACAAAAAAAAATGAATTTCCATACATACAAAAAAATTCACGCGTTATACGGTCTGCCTATGTCTGAATTGTAATTGGTTTGACTTCAAAACTTAATTAAGGAAAAAATATTCAATAAAATACTATCTAACCAAGTGGAAGCACTAGATATCAGAGTTACAAATCTAAATTCGAAAGAATTATAATTTTATTCTTCATGGAAAAAAAGTTATGCGTTATACAGTGAGTGTCACTCCTTAAAAATGTTATTTTTTGAAGAAAACTAGTTTTCAAGGGAGATGGAAAAAGAGGTGCAATCTGATTCTAAAATTTTTGAAAAAATAATATTTAGGATCTATAGACAAAATGTCACAAAAATCTAGTTTGCATCATCTTCAAATTCTTCATGGTTTAGCCACTATAGATTCCCGAAAGTGAAGATTTAGTTAGAAAAAAATATTTCAGTGTCCAGTTTGGGCAAAAATTGTAAACCACTACTGTGGGATCACCCTAACATTACTATTCTTTGAGTGTGAGGTCTTACCCACACTCTCATATGCATCCATTAGATTCTTCACAATAGTGTTTTCACTCGATGCATTCGATGTTCTCAACGCAAGAGTCTTCATGATGTTTCTATACTTTATACCTCACATCATTTCAACAAATATTTGACATCTTGTGGTCTCATTTAGCCTTTTAAAGAAAAAATTCCAAATGTTATCAGCATATCTTCTACAAGTGCATGCTAGAATCTTACCTTCCATGTGCCACAAAATATCCTCATCAATATTAATCAAATACTTTGGCTTTCTATGCAAAATTCTAGTTGGTGTTCTCCTCTGTACATACATCTCAACATTAGGAATTTCATCAATATTTAATTGAGGTGGGATAGATTGCATACCTTCTATTGAGGGTGGAGTATAAGACATACCTTGAGGTTCACGTGGGGATGATGGCATACCTTCTTCGTCAAATCCGAGTGATGATGTACTCTCAACTTGAGATGTGTTGGATGGTGTCCAACCATATTCACTTGTGATAGATGGTGTCCCTCCATATTCACTTGCGGTAGTTGGTGTCCCTCCATATTTACTTGTGTTTAATGGTGTCCCTTCGTATTCACTTTCCGTAGAGGGTGTGTCTCCAACTATGGTATCTAAATATGTCTTACCACAATGCTTTCACATTCATGCCCTTTGTGTTGCCAATGTTTGTTCTCTTTTTTACGGTTGAGGTTCCTCTTCAGCTAGTTTGTTTTCGACAATCATACCCAATTTCTTCTTTTCACAATATTTCGCCACCCTTTCTCTCTCCTTTGCTTTTTTGGTTTCATACTCTTCATCTATTATTTTATTCCTTGTTCATTTCTTTGGCATGGCGGATAATTTTACCTGTAGCATGCTAATGAGATGAATATTAGTTCCTAAAAAATGTATCCATTCAAATAAATGAAATATATGTCATTCAAGGCTTCATAAAAAATACTTACAATCATCCTGTAGAAGATTATTTCTAGCATAGACAAAGGTGACATGATTTTTTTTATGGAATGCCTTAAAGAAATGTGGTAATGTGGCATGCCATGATTGCAAGATAGGCTGAAAATGGAAGCATGGACAAGCCATCTGGTGCAAGGGCACCTAGCTAAGTTGCAATTTTTATTTTGTGATAGGTCATTAGGTGTTTTATGCCTTTTTTGTCATGAATAAGGTTTGAAACCCTATTTTGAAGGGTTGTGGTTGCTTAAAATGAGAAATTGACTCATTCTAGCTATTGTAAATACTGTGACTCGGTGGAATGAGTCCAAAATGGTAGGAATAGATGTTTGAATGATATTTAGGAGTAAGGGAGGCCTTGAAAGTGGTTTTGTGTGATTCCCTATATGGAATTCCTTTGTTTTTTGATCAAATTTGGTGGTTATAGGGTGGTGATAGGTGAAAATCTTGGGGGCAACAACTTTTGAAGGTTAATTAAGTTTGTGTAGAAAATTTTCATAGTGTTTGAAGTGTTAGATTGAAAATAGTTTGGGAAGGCATATTTCCAATAAACCCTCCCTAAAATAAGCCAAATTGAGGGTTTCATGGTTGGGTGAGTTATTGGGTCTTCCTTTGATTAAAAATGGTGGATCTTGAGGTTTTACAACCTAGTATGTGACTGTCCAATGGAATTTTGGGTGGGCAGTAAGATTAAAGGGGTGTTCCTTTGTAAAAGTGACCTAATTGAAGGTCTAAGATAGCATAGAAGCACATATATGAGGGTTTTGCTCCAAAAGAGTTGTATGAGTTCTTGTGATATGTTGTGAAGGACATAAAGGGTGTCTAAAAATGTATTAGGTCAGTGGGTTCTAGTTTGGATTTGTGAGATAGGACCTAGAAACCGAGTTGGCAGACCTACAAGGAAAATAGAGAGATTGTGTGAGAAATCCAAGAGCTAAGGTTCTAAGAGTTTCAAAGTTGTTTCAAAGGACTTGAATTGTGGTTGATGAATTATTTCCTCCCTAATATACATAAACATGTGAATTCTATGAGGAATACACTACCCCTACCTTATCAACCCTACTGCATTGGCAACCTAGTGAGTGAGACCCCAATGGGGTAGGGTTGAGAAGGCAGGGGCAGTGTATGTTTCACAGTGATATGTATATCACCATGAAACCCCATTTCTATGAGGCATACACTGCATATCACTATGAAACCCTATTTCAATGAGACATACACTACCCCTACCTTCTCAACTCTACCGCATTGGTGGGCTAGTGAGTGAGCTAGCTTGCCAATGCTCCACTAGCTTGCCAATGTACATCACCATGACAGCCCAAATCTATGAGGCATATGCTGCCCCTACATCCTCAACCCTTACATCACCATGAGACCCCATTTCTATGAGGCATACACTGCCCCTACCTTCTCAACCCTACAACATTGGAAAGCTAGTGGAGCATTGGAAAGCTAGCTCACTCACTAACCCGCTAATGCGTTAGGGTTGAGAAGGTAGGGGAAACATATGCCTCATAGAAATGGGGTCTCATTGTGATGTATCATCAACATGAGACCCCATTTCTATGAGGCATATGTTGCCCCTACTTTCTCAACCCTACCACATTGGCAAGCTAGTGGAGCATTGGCAAGCTAGCTCACTCACTAGCCCGCCAATGCGGTAGGGTTGAGAAGGTAGGGGCAATGTATGCCTCATATAAATGGGGTTTCGAAGTGATCTCATAGAAATGGGGTATCATAGTGATGTATATCACTATGAGACCCCATTTCTATGAGGCATACGTTGCCGCTACCTTCTCAACCCTACTACATTTGGGTCTCACTCACTAGTCTGCCAATGTAGTAGGATTGATAAGGTAGGGGTGGTGTATGCCTCATATAAATGGGGTCTCATGGTGATATAATTATCACCGTGAGACCCTATTTATATGTATGCCTCATATAAATGGGGTCTCATGGTGATATAATTATCACCGTGAGACCCCATTTATATGAGGCATACGCTACCCCTACCTTCTCAATCCTACCGCATTGGCAAGCTAGTGGAGCATTGGCAAGCTAGCCCACTCACTAGCTTTGCCAATGTAGTAGGGTTGAGAAGGTAGGGGCAACTTATGCCTCGTAGAATTGGGGACTCAAGGAAGAGGCAACATATGCCTCATAGAATTGGGGACTCATGGTGATTTATATCACCATGAGTCCCCAATTCTATGAGGCATATGCTACCCCTACCTTCTCAACCCTACCACATTGGAAAGCTAGTGAGTGAGCTCATTATCTTGCCAAGCTCACTAGCTTGTCAATGCTACCACATTTTGCATGCATTTATATGAAAACATTATTGTCAAACAATTCAAATTCTTTGTCCATGATTCCATTTTGAGCCATGATTGCAAGATAAGATGCACCTTTCCCCATGTTGCTAACTTATCCTTGAATAAAGAGTCTTGAAACAGTGGAGAGAAGGGTTATAATCCCTTGTAGGTAGACTAATCAAGGAGACATTTAAAATATATCGCAACATAAGTGATGAGGTAGCTTTAGCGATGAGGTAATTTAGAAATAGAGATGATAACCAAAATAGTTTCAAAGATCTATCAATGTGGGAGGAGTATATTCCAATTTTTTAGAGACATGTATGGAAAATTTGGTAGCATAGACAAGGCAATCAGCTGGTTGGTATAATTGTTTAAAAAATTACCTCAATCAAAGCTTTGGAGAGTGGTATGCACATCCATAATAAAGGATTGAGAAATAATGTTTTATTTTACTACCTTAAAACTTATGTCATACATATGTGTATACAAAATGTGGAAGCATACACAAGGTAAATCAATTGTTAAATAACAAAATGCCTCAAAGATATGTGGTTTAAAAATGTAATTGGCAAGTGTATATAATTGTGTAATTTAAAATGTGCATTGACAACCTAAGGTTATATTGACAAACAAACAATGATCAACATGGAATATGCGAAATAACAAAAATGAAAGCAAGTCATAATAGAATGAAAGAAAATGTGTAAAGACTTCACATACCTAAAAGACCAAAGTTTCAAATGGAGGAGTTCTACCCAATTATGTAGCCTTTGCTTCTTATTTCTTCAAACTCCTCAACAATTTGACTTTTTCAAAAGCTTGTTCCCCTCCAAACTTCAATTGTATATCACTTTTGAATGGAATTCAAACTTGAATTGATATTATATGCCTTTTAACGTAAAAACTTTGCTATTTCATGCAAAGGTGGTGGAAAGATCATGAAAAAGGTGGTGGAATGTGAAAAGAATTCATGAACACTTCATAACATCATCAAAAAGCTACTTTTTGTCAAAGCACACATAGAAATAGGAGAATATGCAGAATGTGGGCCTTGAGATCACGGGTATATTGAGTTTTTTACCATTTTTAGATAAAGACAAAATGCACTCACGTTATAACGTGCTCACGTTATAACATGAGTGTGTTATTTCTTGCTATAAATGGTCATATATCTACTTCAAAACACGTTCGTGTTATGAGAAAGTTGGTTTTAATATAGATTTATTTTCTCTCTTTGTCTATACCCTCTATACCCTAATTCTATCTCTCTCCCCTCTACCCTTATAACCTAATTATATATCTCTCCCCTCTACCCTCTACCCTTAACCCTTATACCCTCACTCACTCCTATCTCTCTCCCACTCCCTCCATCTCTCTCTCAAGTATCTCCCTCCTACCCCCTCTCCCTCTCTCAACTCTCTCTCTCACTCACTCACTCCTATCTCTCTCCCCTCTCCTCTCTCTCCTCTCCCCTCTACCCTTAACCTTATACCCTCCCTCAACCCTTAAACCCACCTATCTCTCTCCCTCCTCATCTCCTTGAACCTTATAACTCTATCCTCTATGCTCTATCTCCTCCTCTCCCCTCTCTCTCTCTCTAAGTCTCCCCCCTCCCCCTCCCTCTCTAGTCATCACTCTCTCCTCACTCCTTGTCTTCCCCTCTGCCCTCTACTTTTACCCTTATACCCTCAGCCAAGCCTAATTCTATCTCTCTCCTCTACCCTCTGCCTTAACCCTTATCATCCCCCACTCTATCTCTCCCTCTCCTCTCTCTCTCAAATATCTCCTCCTCCCCTCCCTCTCTCACTCTCTCTCACTCACCCTCTCCTCTCCTCTACCTTACCCTTAACCTTATACCCTAATTCTATCCTCTCCCTAACCCTTATACCCCATCCTCTACCCTATGTCTCTCTCCTCCCTCTCTCTCTCAGAGTCTCTCCTCCTGTCCATCTCCCTCTCAGCTCTCTCTCATTTCCCCTCTGCCCTTCCATCCCTTGCCTCAGCCCATATGCCCTAATTCTATCTCTCTCCCTCTACCCTACCCTTAACCCATGAAACCTTCATCCTCTACCCTCAACCCTTAAACCCCTTCTATCTCTCTCCCTCTCCCTCTCCCCTCTACCTCTCTCTCAACTCCCTCCCTCTATCTCTCTCTCAAGTCTCCCCTCCTACCCCCTCTCCCTCTCTCAACTCTCTCTCTCTCTCACTCACTCCTATCTCTCTCCCCTCTACCCTCTACCCTTAACCCTTATACCTGTTACCCAATTTTCACCTATGGGCTCAATCAGGCAGGATAGGTTGTGTTTCAGATGTTTATAAGGGCCAAATAGGAAATTTGCATCGAGGGTTAGGTCATGCATCTGATGCTATTTCACAAGGAGCTCATTTGAAAGGGATCACTCATTCAGTCTGGCGTAAAACTCCTAAGAGAAGAAAGTCAGCAAGACCCTGTTGTTGTCTTGCCGACTACTAGTGCGTTCCATTTAGCTGAGTGCGCCAGTCACCAGGGTCATTCAGGTCACCATGAATCTTTATGTGTCTCTCCGCGTGGGATGTCTTGCTGAAGGTAGTTCACAAGGTTGGTGTCAGGGAGATGTTTGTGTTCACAGTGATGTCAAAGTGACCAAGCACAAGTTTCAACGAGATTGAATGATCTTCAAAAAATGGTCTGGCCGACAGGCCAAGATCTAAGTGAAGGAAATGAGCTCGAGGCAAATGAAAATGAAGTTGCCATGAAGTCTCGACGAAAGCAGAAGGTCCTTTCGAAGAATGAAGGGCCTCGGTATAGTGTTTTGCCTTCGGAAGGAGGTCTCGCTGACATATGGGTGGTCTCACCAACTGAGGGCACAATGGTATAATAATGGAGGGAATTCACTGAGAGGTCTTCCCGACTTGCCAGTGTCTTACCAAACGAAGAGGTGGAGCTCACTGTGATATCTCGGTGACTGAATGATGTCTCGCAGAAGTGGAATGCCCTCGGTGTAAGGTCTTGGTGAACATGGGAGGCCTCCCTGAAATGTTTTGAGCTTGCCAAAAGACAAAGGAGCCCGACAAAAGGTCTGGCCGATAGGCGAAGGTCTCAGCGATAGTATGGGGGATTCACTGTAAGGTTTCACCGTCGGGGTGAGGTCTCGCTGAAGTAAAGCGGCGTCGGCGAAGGAAATGAGCTCGGCATGTGGTCTCACCAATAATGAAAAGGTCCCACTGAGAAAGTTTGACATCGTTCTGATGTCCTACCAACAGAAGGAAGTCTTCTCGACCATTGTTCACCAAGCCGTTATCGGAGAGAAAGTTTTACATTCGCCATGAGGTCTGGCCGAATGAGGAGGGTCCTACCGATGAAGGGGTGCCTTTGGTATAATATTTTGAGTTTGGGGAGATGTCTCCCCAACCTGATAGTCTCCCCGACCGTGGTGCACATAGAGAGTAAGCTCTTGCCGAAACAGGATAGCTTCGACAAAAGGTTTTTCTGAAAGCCGAATGTCTTGCCTAACAAGTAGGAGCTCGTGGACAATGAGATGAGTTCGCCATGACATCTTGCCATCGGTATATCATCTGGTTGACAGGTCGATATCTTTCCGAGGAGGTTGCACTTGCTGATAGAGGGTTCGGTCATTTTAATGTCTCACCAACTAAAGGTGATCTTGCCAAAGTAAAGCAGTGTCAGCAAAAGTAGGAGCTCGACGAGAGGTCTTGCTGACCCATGGGAGTCTCATCAAGAAGAATTATTGGAGGTTGGGGAGAGTAGAATGTGCTTGGTGAAAGGTATCACCAAAGGATGGAGGTATCAGTGATGGAAAGGGATAGCAGTATAATGATGAGAGCTCACCATAAGGTCTTCCCGAATGTGAAAGGTCTTGCCGATAGCGATGACTTTTTGAATAGAAAATGGATATTGATATGACTCTAGCTATTCGCTATGAACTCTTGCTGACAGTAGTGAGCTATGCTAAGAATAGCTAAAGAGCATAACTGCATTGGGGAGACACGATTAGTGTCTCACCAACATGTGATTCTATCTGAGCGACCTTTAACTATTTGGCGACCCCATGAAGCATCTATTCAACCAATCAGAGTGAGCTATAGGAGAGCCATGGAATTTTGACCGATGAGAGAAGGATCAACAGAATGAGCAACATGGACCTACTCTGAGAATAAAGTGATGAATCAGATTGATATCCAGAAGGTTTCATCAGCAATAGAAAGGAAGAGATCACAAAGACAACTTGGATGTCAACTAGAAAGGATGGATAAACATTAATGATAAAGGCTTCAAAGCATTCAAGCAACTTGGCAGAAGAGGATCGAAGGTGGACATGAGGACCAGAAGTGAATGCGGTAGCTACAAAAGATCTAAAGGCTTCTCCTGAGAACGACTCTTCACAGACATGGACAATAGGGACACACTTGAATGTAGCATTAACTTCCTTCAGAAGATCTAGGGGCAATTTTTTTCTAAAGGCAGATATTTTTATAAAGCCCTAGGGGCCGACACACTTTTGTATATAAGGAATTTTTGCCTCTTTGTAAAGGGGTTCGAATGATGCATTCTAGAAGAGTTAGTGATTTTTAACAATCCTTTCTCAACTGATGTATGCTTTGTAACTCAATCTGGAATTCTGAATATAAAATATAGAGATTACCTTCGAAACCAGTGTTAGTGTTCATGCTACTTTCATTTTCTTCTAGATTATGTGTTTTTTTTGAACTGTGTTTTCTCAATCTACATTCAAACTTTAAAGTTGTGAAATTCATCTTTCCTTCTTAAAGTGTATATGCAGATTAAGCCTTTCAAGAATGATGCATAAGTTCATGAAGTTCATGTCGAGTAAATAAAGTAACTATCATTAATTTTCTAGTTTGTGTTCATCTTTTTTATTTCATGATTCCTGTCAGTTCGGTGTATCACCATAGTTTAGTTTTATTCTTATGCACTCTTTCTCCTTTTCCCTTTAAAGAATCAGTAGTTAGGTGACACCAAAGGAAGCTGGCCTTCTCCGGAGGTTCATTTCAGCTTCAGGTGACCCACAACCTTGAAATGATCCCATGTTTCTCTAGAAAGCTCAGTTTTCATAACTTTGCTTAGGGTGCATTTCTGAGAAATAACAGTTTCTGGCACGCCCGGTGGGACAATTTCCATGTGATATTGTTGGTTTGGTATGCAACCAGTGAGTTTCAGACTTTACATATGTCATTTTGACATACTTGGCAACTCCGTAAAGAGAAAGAATTTCAGAATCAATGCTTCTATAGTTTATGAGAAGGGTTCAGACAAGGAGCAGCTTAGTTCCTTTCAAATATTTGTAGCTGTGACCACTAAGAAGACAAGCCAGAGCAACAATAAGGCCAGGGACAACATTCGTATATTCTAGAAGAGCTAAGTCTACTCCTTCACCTAAAAGATCTCATATTGCTGATCCCTTTATTTTTCTACCTAGGGCGCAAGTGAATCTACCTCTTGCTATAAAGATGGCAATAAATCAACCATTTGTTGCTTTTAATGGAGGCGGTCCTTTAAACTTGGCATAACATAATGATATACCAGTGGCTGCCTTAAAGAATTTATCAATTTTCACTGGGGAGGATCAGACTACCCCTATTGAGCACATAAGGGATGTATCTTCATTATGTGGACTGCATCACATAACTCATGTAGATGTAGCTATAAAACTACTTGCTGCATCCCTCAGGGGCAAGGCTTTACAATGGTATTAGGGTTTACTAGTGAACTCTATTGCAACATGGGATGACTTTGGTGACAAACTGCACAAGCAGTTTCAAGATAAATCTGATC
Organism: Sequoia sempervirens; assembly: GCA_007258455.2. Lineage (NCBI taxonomy): Eukaryota > Viridiplantae > Streptophyta > Pinopsida > Cupressales > Cupressaceae > Sequoia > Sequoia sempervirens. The sequence goes on from VDFB02267271.1 coordinate 150,468, forward strand.
ACTTGTCTCTGGTGGAGCAGTTGACAACTATAAAGAGAGCTCCTCAAGAGAAAATGACAGATTTTAATTTTTGATTTCAAAGAACCTGGGATAGAATCCCTGCAACAGTGAGGCCTTCACCTGAGTATGCCTTCCTATATTATCTTAGAGCTATAAATAGTGATATTTCAGTTATGATACAACCAATGGGGAGTGTGTCTCTACTAGATGCATTTGAAGTGGCAATCAGGGCAGCAAACTGTTTGATTCAGGTAGGAGAAATTGCCCCGAGGCCACCAATGCCCTTTTTTCTAGATATACAGTCCAATACACCTTTGAAGATACCTCCTTTTACACCTCTAACAACTGTACCAACGCTGCCAGCTAATGTTCCAGCTATTGAAAAATAAGAAAGTGTTGTTTCAGGCTCATCACAGGAGTTACAAGAGATCAACAGTCTTTTACAGACTTTTGGTAACAAGTTGGTGAACTTGGAAAAATAGCAGTTCTATACTAGGCCTTATCAACAACAGAATCAAGACTCAAGTTAGCCTTTTCAAGGTCAACAACAACAATTCCAGGGGAATAGACAACAGTATCAAGGTAATTACCAAGGCCCAAGACAAAATATTTCTACAAGACCTTTTCAGGCCTATAATCTAGCTCCAGTTAGTGCTGTCAAAGAGCTTGTTCCTATTCAAAACAATTTGGCTGCGGATTATGAATGGTGTTATCCGTGTAATCAGCCACAAAATGAAGCTACGTGCCCTAATGGCATGATCAACCAAGCTCTTATGGTGCAAAATGTTGTAGGTGCACAAGATTTGCCTAAGGAGGGGTATTCACAATAGCAAGATCAACTTGCAGATGATTCAACTCTCTTGAATTGGCAGAGAGAAGAATTTTGTGGAGTGAACCAGGATGACACATCTATTACTGCTAATACTAGAGCCAAGAAGAGGGATTTTGAGATAGAACAAGAAACAAATAAAAATAAGGGAGTTGCTGGTCCATCAAATCAACAAGTACCATGCATTTTGCAGCGAGGTCATAACACTAGTAAGGAGCAACCTTTACATGCTTCATCCGCAGGTCAAGTGCAACCTGACCATGCTGTTGTAAAGAGACAGCCAAAGGTAAACATATCTGCACCTTTCAACATTGTTGAAAGCATGAAAAAAATGAATGTCTCAATTTCAATGTGGGATTCTTTAGCAATCCCTGGTCAAATAAATTTATTACAGTTAGCCTTATCAAATCCAGTTAGTTTGAATTTTCCAAATGAAGTCTCTGTAGGCCAAAAAAAGTCAGTTTTAACCAATGCGCTTTTGGATAGTACCACACATCAAAGTAATGATGTCAAGCCCCCTCCTTTCTATGTTTCCTTAATAGTGGGGAATAAATTGGTGCACAATTGCATGGTTGATAGCGGGGCTAGCGGTTCAGTAATGCCAAAAAAATTGCAGACCAGCTAGGTTTACAATACCATCCATTAGAAAAGGGAGTACTTCAATTGGATGGGACATCAATAAACACTATAGGTGTTATTAAAAATCTGAATCTTACGCTACATTCCTGTCCTAATTTTTCAATCCCGCAAGATGTGTTTGTCATAGATTTGCCTCCATTTTTTGCTTTATGCCTGTCTAGAGACTTCACAGCTAAAATTGGAGGGTATTTATCTTCAGATTGGTCCCATATGCTTTTTAGGACCAGGTATGGTACTAAGGTAACTATAACTTCTAAGTCCCTTGCCAAGGATCACATTGAGCCTTATGTAAAATCTACTGTTAATGTTAATTCTGTTGTTTTAGAGGATACTAAACTTGCTTCAGCACAAGAGTTACAAGCTATGAGTGTACCTGAGGTACTCCTAAATGAATGGGCAGCTAAGAACATGATTGATAATCCAAATGAGCTTATTTAGGATGTTGGTCTGGGCAATTATGTATTGCATGAAGCTGGGACAGAAATGCCAAATCTTGAAAGAAGTGTAGAAAGTCAGTTTGAGCAACAGGATGAATTATGGGAGATGCATTTTGATGGTTCTAGAAGAAAAAATGGAGCTGGAGGAGGTGCAATGCTTGTATCTCCGTAGGGTGATAAGTATTATTCTGCATTCTATTTTTCTTTTGCATGCTCTAATAACACTGCTGAGTATGAGGGCCTTGTTCAAGGTCTTGGGTGGGCAAGGAAGAGAGGAATAACCTGCTTGAAAGTTTATGGAGATAGTGAGTTAATTTTCAATCAAATAAGAGGCCTGAATGTTGCTAAAAATGACAAACTAAAGTCTTATAGAAACAGAGTGTGGGATATGATTGAAAAATTTGGTACTTTTAACTTAGTATCTATTCCGAGGAACTAGAATAAACATGATGATAGGCTTGCAGCCATTGGAGCATAGTTTGATATTCTAGGTGACATTACAAAAGAGAAAGTATAGTAGTATGTGAAAGTTGTAGTCAGGCCATTAATTCCTGATAACAACATTCACTGGCAAGTTTTTGACAGCGATGAACATATTCTTTCTTTTTTGCTCAAAGAAGATCAATTCTCCATGGTGAATCAAGCAAAACTCAAGCAACAGTATGATGATCAAGTCATACAGCTAAGGACAAATAAGTTACCCAAAGGTCTTGTTACCTTAGAGTCAATTTTTAGTACTGACAATCAACTTAAAAAGGGTAAAGCTAGCTTGCAAATCAAAGAAAAACATTATGAAGAACTGGAGATTTTCAAAGGTAAACTCCTTTAGATAGGAAAAATTTGTTCACATGAAGATAAACAATCTTTTGTTGCCTTATGCCAAGAATTTTATGATGTTTTTTCTTAGGAATACTCAGATTTGAAAGGGTTTGATTCCCATATTGTTCAGCACACAATTGAGTTAGAACCTAATGCTAAGCCAATAAGGTAGAAGCAAAGGCCCTTGAATCCTATGCTTGAGCCCTTAATGATTAAAGATCTAACCAAACTAGTTGAGGGGGGTATTATCTTTCCTATTAAACAAACTTCATGGGTTTCTAACCTTGTTCCGGTTAGGAAGAAAAATGGTGAAATAAGACTTTGTGTAGACTTTAGGGATCTTAACTGAGCATCTTTGAAAGATCACTACTCGCTACCCTCCATGGAACAAATCTTACAAGTAGTTGCTAGTTCTAGAATATTTTCCTTATTAGATGGTTTTTCAGGCTATAATCAGGTGCTGGTTAAAGAGGAGGATCAGTTTAAAACTACTTTTACAACTAAGTGGGGCGTCATGGCATACAAAAGAATGCCTTTTGGTTTATCTAATGCTGGTGCCACATTTCAAAGGGGCATGGATATGGAAATTCAAAGTTTGATTAATAAGATTGTGCTGATTTATTTAGATGACATTACAGTTTATTCTAAGAACCCTGATGAATCTTTGTTACACCTTAAGCAAGTTTTTGAAAAATGCAGAGAATTTGGTATTTCTCTCAATCCAAAAAAGAGTATCTTTGTTTTTCATGAAGGTAAATTATTAGGACATATAGTATCAAAGCAAGTAATTAATATTGCACCTAAAAGAGTCAAAGCTATACTTGAACTGCCATTACCCAATCACAAGAAAGGATTGCAAAGCTTTTTAGGGAGAATCAACCTTCTAAGAAGATTTATTCCTGATGTTGCAATTTTATTGCAGCCCTTGACTGCTATGCTTTAAAAGAATGTTGTTTTCAGTTGGACTAGAGAAGCAAAACACAGTTTTGGAGAAATCAAGGAAGCTTTAGCATTAGCTCGAACACTGGTAAATCCAGATTTCTCTAAGGACTTCTTCTTGTATGCTTTTGGCAGCATTAGTTCACTTTCTGCTATGCTGGTTCAAAAAAATAGGCATAATCTAGAGTAGCCCATAGCTTTCTTTAGTCAAGTACTTGCTGATTATGAAGAGAGGTATACTTTTGTTGAGAAATAGTTTCTCACCATGATCAGAAGCCTAAAGAAGTTTAAGCCTCTAGTTTCAAACAATAAAATTCATATTCTGGTTACACACCCAAGTGTCAAGGAATTTTTGTTGAGTAAAGATCTGAATGTAAAAAGAGCAGGGTGGATCACTAAGGTTATGGAATATGATGTGGATATCAAGATTACCAAACTGATTAGATGTAAAGGTCTCTATGAATAGCTTGCTATAGGGTAAATTAGTGGAAATGAATTAGAAAAGGATGCTATTTTTTCTAATACAAATGAGTCTCAGGATGCTCAAGATGATGTGCCTGTGATACCAACAAATTGGGTTCAAGACATGACCCATTTTTTACGAACTAGTGAGTGTCCACTAGGTTTGGACAAAGCTAAATGAAGATACTTCAGACTACAGTCTATACCATATGTACTGGTAAATAATATTCTCTTTAAAAGGATCTAAATGGTGTTCTATTAAGATGTATTCATAGTGATCAGATTGAAAAGGTACTTTATGAGTTTCATGATGGAGCTGCAAGAGGTCACTTTGCTCCAAGAACTAGTGCATGGAAAATTATGAGACCTAATTACTACTGGCCTAGCTTGTTTGAAGATGCATATGCATGGTCAAGGAAGTGTATCAAATGTGCTTTATTTGCAGGAAAAGAAAAGCTGCCTGCTATTCCTCTACATCCAATTCAGGTGGAGTAGGCCTTCATGAGATGGCGCATCAAATTTATTGGGACAATTAATCCACCATCTAGTACTAGTCATAAGTGGGTTCTTATTGCTACAGACTATTTCACATGATGGACAGAGGTGATAGCTTTGAACGAAGAAAAATAGTCTTCCGTTCTGAGTTTCTATGAGGATATAGTCACCAGATTTGGAGTTCCTGACTCTATCATATCTGATAACGCTCTGGAATTTGTAGGTTTAAGAGTAGCTGATTGGGCTATTAAACATGGCATCCATTTGAATACATCCTCAAATTATTACCCTCAGGGTAATGGTTTAGCTGAAAGCATGGACAAAAATCTCATCAGGATTATTAAAAGAACTATGGAGGATAATCAAAGGACCTGGCACATTAATTTAAAGTATGCACTTTGGGTAGACAGAGTGACTCCTAAGAGGTCCATTGGTAATTCACCCTACATGTTAGTTTATGGCAAAGAGGCCATATTACCTCTATCTATGGAGCTTACAGCTCTAGACATTGTTCACCAATTAGAGATGTTTGAGGAACATGACCCAATGTCCATGAGATATGCAGAGCTCATGGGACTCAAAAAATCAAGAGAAAAAGCAATGAAAGCTTTGGAGTATCATCAACTCCAAACAAAGAGAACATTTGACAAGAAAGCTACAACCAAAGTTTTCAAGGAAGGTGATACTGTCCTCAAATGGGATGTTCTAAAAAGCAGGCTAGGCCATCACACCAAGTTTGAAAACATGTGAATGGGTCCATTTATTATTAAACATTGCAAAGAACACAATGCTTATCAACTGGCCACAACAGAAGGTGAAGTACTTCCTATCCCAGTCAATGGGATACACCTCAAGCCTTGTTTTGAGGCCTGATAAGTTCTTCTATTGTACATATTAGGTTAGGTTTATGTTTCCAATAAGTGCTTCTGCGCTCTAGTTTAATTGTTTTCCTTTTCCTAAGTGTTGTTTCAACATAGTAAATATTTTCTTTTCAGTTTCCTCTGCTTCATTAGTCCTGGCAACCTGTTACTTTCTATCACTCAAAGGAAGGTTGCATCCATGTGCGAGTTGCTCCTGGTCTATTCATAGGTTTTACTAAGTGAATTTGTGCCCAATGGATAGGCCTAGGCTATTGGTTTCCATGTTTAGCAGGAAAACATCCAGCAAAGGTCGCCATAAATGTTACCCAATTTTCACCTACGGGCTCAATCAGGCAGGATAGGTTATGTTTCAGATGTTTATAAGGGCCAAATGGGACATTTGCATTGAGGGTTAGGTCATGCATCTGATGCTATTTCACAAGGAGCTCATTTGAAAGGGATCACTTAGTTAGTCTGGCATAAAACTCCTCAGAGAAGAAAGTCGGAAAGACCCTCTCATTGTCTTGCCGACTACTAGTGCGTTCCATTTGGCTGAGTGTGCTAGTCACTAGGGGCATTCGGGTTACCATGACTCTTTATGTGTCTTTCTGCATGGGATGTCTCACCAAAATTAGCTCACAAGATTGGCATCAGGGAGATGTTTGTGTTCGCAGTGATGTCTTTGCGACCAAGGACAAGTTTTGGTGAGATCAAATGATCTTTGGAAAAGTGTCTGGCCACTAGGCCAAGGTCTCAGTGAAGGAAATGAGCTCAGGGCAAAGGAAAATGAAGTCACCGTGAAGTCTCGATGAAAGTAGAAAGTCCTGCCAAAGAATGAAGGGCCTCGGTATAGTGTTTTTCCTTCGGCAGAAGGTCTCACCGACATATGGGTGGTCTCACCAACCAAGGGCACAATGGTATAATAATGGAGGGAATTCGCCGAGAGGTCTTCCCGACTGGCCAGTGTCTTGCCGAATGAAGAGGTGGAGCTTGCTGTGATATCTCGACAACTGAATGATGTCTCTCCAAAGTGGAATGCCCTCGGTGTAAGGTCTCGGTGAACGTCAGAGGTCTCCCCAAAATGTTTTGAGCTCCCCAAAAGACAAAGGAGCTCGGTGAAAGGTCTGGCCGATAGGCCAAGGTCTCAACGACAGTATGGGGGCTTTGCTGTAAGGTTTCATTGTTGGGGTGAGGTCTTGCCGAAGTAAAGTGACATCGGTGAAGGAAATGAGCTTGACATGTGGTCTCACCGATAATGAAAAAGTTACCACTGAGAAAGTTTGACATCGGTCTGATGTCCTACTGACAGAAGGAAGTCTTCCTGACCGTTGTTCACCAGGCCATCATCGGAGAGAAATTTTTACATTCGCCATGAGGTCTGGCTGAATGAGGAGGGTCCTGCCGATGAAGGGGTGCCTTTGGTATAATATTTTGAGTTCAGCGAGATGTCTCCCTGACCTGATAGTCTCGCCAACCGTGGTGCACATAGAGAGTAAGATCTTTCCGAAATAGGATAGCTTCGACCAAATTTTTCTCCGAAAGACGAATGTCTTGCTGAACAAGTAGGAGCTCGGGGACAATGAGATGAGCTCGCCACGACATCTTGCCATCGGTATATTGTCTAGCTGACAGGGCGATGTCTTGCTGAGGAGGTTGCACTTGCTGATAGAGGGTTTGGTCAGTGTAATATCTCACCGACTGAAGGTGGTCTTTCCAAAGTAAAGCAACGTCAACAAAAGTAGGAGCTCGGTGAGAGGTCTTGCCAACCTATGGGAGTCTCATTGAGAAGAATGATCGGAGCTCGGGGAGAGTAGAATGCACTTGGTGAAAGGTCTCACCGAAGGATAGAGGTCTCAGCAATGGAAAGGGATAGTGGTATAATGATGAGAGCTCGCCATAAGGTCTTCTCGAATGTGAAAGGTCTTACCGATAGTGATGAATTTTCCAATAGAAAATGGATATTGATATGACTCTAGCTATTCGCTATGAACTCTTACTGACGGTAGTGAGCTATGCTGATAATAACTGAAGAGCATGATCGCATTAGGGAGACATGATTAATCTCTCACTGACATACGATTCTATCTGAGTGACCTTTGACCATCTGGAACCCCCATGAATCATTTGTTTAACCAATCAGAGTGAGCTATAGGAGAGCCGTGGCAGTTTGACCGATGAGAGAAGGATCAACAAAATGAGCAACGTGGACCTGCTCTGAGAATAAAGTGATGAATCAGATTGATATCCAGAAGGTGGAGATCACAGAGACAACATGGATGTCAACTGGCAAGGATGGATAAACATTAATGATAAAGGCTTCAAAGCATTCAAGTAGCTCGGCAGAAGAGGATCGAAGGTGGACACGAGGACCAAAAGTGAATGTGGTAGCTGCAAAATATCTGAAGGCTCTTCTTGGGAATGACTCTTCACCAAAATGGACAACAGGGATGCACTTGAATGCAGCATTAACTTCCTTCAAAAGGTCTAAGGGTAGTTTTTTTCTAAAGGCAGATATTTTTATAAAGCCCTAGGGGCCGACACACTTTTGTATATAAGGCATTTTTGCCTCTTTGTAAAGGGGTTCAAATGATGCATTCTAGAAGAGTTAGTGATTTTTAACAATCCTTTCTCAACTGATGTATGCTTTGTAACTCAATCTAGAATTCTGAATATAAAATACAGAGATTACCTTCGAAACCAGTGTTAGTGTTCATGCTACTTTCATTTTCTTCTAGATTATGTGTTTTTTTTGAACTGTGTTTTCTCAATCTGCATTCAAACTTTAAAGTTGTGAAATTCATCTTTCCTTCTTAAAGTGTATATGCAAATTAAGCCTTTCAAGAATGATGCATAAGTTCATGAAGTTCATGTTGAGTAAATAAAGTAACTATCATTAGTTTTCTAGTGTGTGTTCATTTTTTTATTTCATGATTCCTGTCAGTTCGGTGTATCACCATAGTTTAGTTTTATTCTTATGCACTCTTTCTCCCTTTCCCTTCAAAGAATTAGTAGTTAGGTGACACCAAAGGAAGCTGGCCTTCTCCAGAGGTTCATTTCAGCTTCAGGTGACCCACAACCTTGAAATGATCCCATGTTTCTCTAGAAAGCTCAGTTTTCATAACTTTGCTTAGGGTGCATTTCTAGGAGATAACAATACCCTCAACCCTTATACCCTAATTTTATCTCTCTCCCCTTTATCCTCTACAATTAAGCCTTATACCCTCTATCGTCTACCCTCTATCTCCCTCCCAATCCCTCTGTTTCTCTCTCTCAAATCTCTCCCTCCTACCCTCTCTCGCTCTCTCAACTGTCTCTCTCACTCACTCACTTGTTCTATCTCTCCCCTACCCTCTACCCTCTATCTCTCTCCCACTCCCTCCCTCTCTCTCTCAAGTCTCTCCCTCCTACCCCTCTCCCTCTCTCAAGTCTCTCTCTCTCTCTCTCACTCACTGACTCCTATCTCTCTCCCCTCTACCCTCTACCCTTAACCCTGATACCCTCAACCCTTAAACCCTAATTCTATCTCTCTCCCCTCTCCCCTCTCCCCTTAACCCTTATAACCTCTATCATCTACCCTCTATCTCTCTCCCACTCCCTCCCTCTCTCTCTCTCTCGCAACCTAACTTGGCCTGTTTGAAAAAATGGGGTCTTCTAGTGATGTAAATCACTGAGAGACCTCATTTCTTGGACCCATTTTCCCAAAAAAGCCTCTACATTGCCAATTTCATTGAATTGGAAAGCTAGTGGGTGAAATTCACATCCTAACTTGGCCTGTTTGAAAAAATGGGTCGAAGAAATGGGATCTCCTAATGATGTAAATCACCGGAAGACCCCATTTTTTGGACCCATTTTTTCAAATAGGCCACTACATTGCCAATTTCCCCGAATTGGTAAGCTAGTGGGTGAAATTGGCATCCTAACTTGCCCTATTTGAAAAAATGGGTCCAGGAAATGGGGTCTCCCAATGATTTACATCACTAGGAGACCCCACTTCTGACCCATTTTTTCAAACAGGCCACTACATTACCAATTCACCGAATTGGCAAGCTAGTGGGTGAAATTAGCATCCTAACTTGGCCTGTTTGAAAAAATGGGTTCAAGAAATGGGGTCTCCCAATAATGTAAATCACTAGGAGACCCCATTTCTACACATTTTTCAAACAAGCCACCATGGACACACTTCATCGACTGGAAAGCTAGGGTGATCCTGGCTTGAAATGGTCAAGAAATGGGATCTCCCAGTGATGTAAATCATCGGGAGACCCCATTTCTTGGACCCATTTTTTCAAACATGCCACTACATTGCCAATTTCACCGAATTGGCATCCTAACCTGACTTGTTTGAAAAAAATGGGTCCAAGAAATGGGGTCTCCTGGTGATATGAATCACCAGGAGACCCCATTTCTTGGACCCATTTTTTCAAATAGACACTATATTTCCAATTTCACTGAATTTGCAAGCTAGTGGGTGAAATTGGCAACCTAACTTGGCCTTTTCGAGAAAATGGGTCCAAGAAATGGGGTCTCCTAGTGATGTAAATTATCGGGAGACCACATTTATTGGGCCCATTTTCTCAAATAGACCAAGTTAGGTTGCCAATTTCACCCTCAACCCTATACCTCAACCCTCAACCCTTAATCCCTCAACCCTCAACTCTTTAACCCTAAACCATTAAACCCTCTACCCTCTACCCTCTACCCTATACATTAAATCCTCAACCTTCAATTCTCAACCCTCAACTGTTAATCCCTCAACCCTCAACCCCTATACCATATACCCTATATATTGTACCCTCAACCCTAAACCTTCAACCACACACCCTCAAACCATTACCCTAAACCCTAAACCCTCTACCCTCAACCTTAAACCCTTAAACCCTAAACCCTTAAACAATCTACCCTCTACCCTCAACCCAATACCCTAAACCATCAACCCTATAGGTCCTCAACCCTTTAACCTCAATTCTCTTTCTCTCACTTACTCACCCTATACATAGGACTCTCAACCTCAATCCTTCAACCATATGTACCCTCAACCCTAATCCCTCAATCCTATACCCTCAACCCAATACCCTAATCCCTTAATCCTACAGGTTGTCAACCCTATACCCTCAATTCTCAACCCTCTACCCTATACATTAGATCCTCAACCCTCATATATATTTTTTCCTTCACCCTCTTCTCTCCTCTCTATCTCAGTTCTCCCTCCATCTCTCTATCCATCCATCCCTCCCTCTGTACCTTAATCCCTCAACCCTAAACCCTCAACCCTCAACCCTCAACCCTTAAAACCTTAAACACTCAACCCTAAACCCTAAACCCTAAACCCTCTACCCTCAACCCTAAACCATCAACCTTGAACCCTTACACCCTAAACCCTTAAACCCTCTACCCTCTACCCTCTACCAAATACACTAAACCATCAACCCTATAGGTCCTCAACCCTATACCCTCAATTCTCTTTGTCTCACTCACTCACTCACTCCTATCTCTCTCCCCTCTACCATTAACCCTCTACCCTCTACCCTTAACACTTAAATCCTCTACCCTCTACCCTAAACCCTAAACCCTAAAACCTCTACCCTCAACCCTAAACCCTTAAACCCTAAACACTCTACCCTCAACCCACAACCCTTAATCCCTCTACCCTTAAACCCTCTACCCTATACCTAATCCTTCAATAATATACCCTCAAACCTATACCCTTAAACCTAATCCTTAAATCATATACCCTCAAAACTATACCCTAAACCCTCAACCCTCAACCCTCAACCCTTTAACCCTAAACCCTTAAACCTTTTAACAATTCTATACCTCAACTCCAATACCATACCCTCAAACCACTCCTCAACCCTCAACCCTTAAACCCTACTACCCTAAACCATAATCCCCAAACTCAACCTCTTAAACCCTAATAAACCCTAATACTTCAACCTCAACTCTAAACCTCAACCCCTCTAAACCCTTAAACACTCAACCCTAAACCCTAAAAATTAAACACTCAACCCTTAAACCTTAAACCCTTAAACCATCTACCATCTACCGGCCAACCCAATAATACCTCTACCCAACCCTTAAAATACTTTAAAACCCCCACCTCTAGTAAACTCTCTACCCTAATCCCTAACTCAACCCTCAACCCTAAAACCTAATCCCACCAACCCCTATACCCTCTACCCTATACATTAGACCCTCAACCCTAATCCCCCAAACCTATACCGTCAATCCTCTACCCTTAACCTTAAACCCTAAACCCTCAACCCTTAAACCCTAAACCATTAAAGCCTCTACTATCTACCCTTAAAACCACTTAGTAAAATCTCTACCATAATCTATCAACCCTCTTGACCCTTAATCCCTAAACCCTTAAACCCTAATCCCTCAACCCCTGTACCCTCTACCCTATAAATTAGACCCTCAAACCTAATCCCCCAACCCTATACCCTTAATCCTCTACCCTCAACCTTAAACCATCAACCCTTAAACCCTCTACCATATACCTTATAAATGCTTAAACACTCAACCCTAAACCCTAAAACCTAAACCCTAAACCCTCAACCCTCAACCCTTAAACCCTTAAACCCTCTACCCTCTACCCTCTACCCTCTACCCTCAACCCTAATCCCTCAACCCTTAAAACCTTAAACCCACTTAGTAAAATCTCTACCCTAATCCCTAAACTCTCTTGACCCTTAATCCATCAACTCTTAAACCCTAATCCCACAAACCCTATACCCTCTACCCTATACATTGGACCCTCAACCCTAATCCCCCAACCATATACCCTCAATCCTCAATCCTCAACCTTAAACCCTTAACCCTTAAACCCTCTACCCTCTACCCTCTACCATATAAACCCTTAAACACTCAACCCTCAACCCATAAACCCTAAACCCTCAACCCTCAGCCCATAAAACCCCAAGTCTAACCCATCTTGTGTCTAGTGGTATTGTGCGTTTTTGACTTTGGTCATTTTTGCATTATATGATAGTTGTCTTTTGTGAGTGTATTTATGTTATTTATTTTACATTGGTGTTGTTATGCATTGGGTGGATTAATAGTATGATGTAATTTAAATGATTAAATAATTAAAATGAATGTTATTAGTAATTATTGGAATGACTTTATTAAAATTTAAAAGTATTAAATTAAAAGCTTTATAATAAATTAAAGATAAATAAATAAATAGTGTAAATAGTATTATTTAAAAAAAAGTTGACATTTGGATAATTCAATTTAATAGCAAGTTGAGAATAATTAAGAGAATAATAATTAAATATTTTAACATGTGTCAACTGTGAGAGGAAAATTAGAAAACTAGAAATTAAAACTAAAGATTTTAATTCAAATAGAAAAAATCAAGAGAAGAATTAAAAGGACCAAGGAATGTTCAAATTTTGTGAAAATAAGTTGGGGAAGAAATAGAAAATTTTCCTTTCATTCTGATTTTTGGGTTTTCAAAAATAGAAGAGGATATCTTTTTATTTAATAGAAAAATAAAGAAGAAGTTTTAGGCATGGGAAAATTTTACAGTTCAGTGAAAAATTACTTTACTCTGTAAAACTTTGTTTCTCTTTTCATTATTTTCTCGGAAGAGCTCTTTTAAATAAAAAGTAGACTAAGATTTGGATTGAAGAAATTTGTGGAGAAGTTCTGTAGAAGGAAAGGGAGTTTTTCAAAAAGCTTGGTGGGAATCAAAAGAAGGCTTCATCAACTTCTCTGCAAGCACATGACTCTAGGTTCCCTTTTTATGTTATTGATTTTTCAACTATTTATTAAATCTGTAATGGCAAACATGTTGTTTTGTAAAAGAAAATCATTTGGGGGTTTTAGAATAAATGTGCTCATATCAATTTAGTTATTTACCGAGTATCAAATAAAGGAAAATAAATTATTGTTTAGAGCCTCTAGAAATATTCTATATGTTTGTAAATTCTGTTTATGAGAAATTGAATTCCTCTCTGAAATAAATGAATATACATACTCATATATATATATTATATATATACTTGTATATATATATATAAATAAATATATTTATCAAGTTCTACAGAAAAATATTCTTGTCAATTTATACATATATGAATATATGTATATATATTATTATTATGAGGTTTTAAATCGACCGAACCTTTTTTTTATTTCTGACATCAAAATCTATGCACTGGGAGAGGGTCGGCCTTGGCCGTACCCCCCCAGCCTTATGCAATGGTATGTGGGATGCATTGCAATCAAGGGTGACTGCCACAACAATCCCTTGGACTGCTGTGTGTAGTCCCTTGTACTGCGCGCTCCCTTTGGTATGTTATAAAATTTGAATTTATATTTAATAATACATATATATATATATATATGCATATATTTATATATATATATATATATATATATGTATGTATCTATATATATATATGTATATGGAAACATATATATTTTGATTTTGTCATTTTTGGATTATATGTTGGCTGTAATGTTTTAATTGAAAAAGGGGAAAATTATATAATAGAATTATTATCAAGATTTTAATTCCAAAATTATGTCATGGAAAATAGAGATAAATCATATTGATTAATTGGATAAAATGAATTGTTGTATTTAGGAGCCTGTTTTCATAATGACAAGTTTGTGTAAATTATTATGTTAGCTTGTATTTTGGATGATGGGTTCTTGTATATTTGAATTGGCCTTTAATTATTTCTGTGTTATCTCTTTTGGTCTTTATCAATGTGGGAACCCAGTGTGTCATAGGAACCCTGTTTAGTGTATTGTGATCTTAGAATTCCAGAGGCATGGGCCAATTTCTAAATGGTGTTTTATCTTTTGTTTTGATTATGGCAAGTTTGATTTGGCATCGTAGTTGGATTTTTAAGAAAGGGTTGTACTAGATTTTATTGAGAATTTGGTTATGTACTTTTGGCAAGATGGGTAATGCCTCAAATAGGAGGAAGGGCCAGGATAACCCACACAAGAGTTAGATTAAAAAGTGAAAACTTAATTAAAGAATTTAGGGGGATGGGTAGTAATAACATTAATAAGATAAATATGGATACCTCATCTATCCATTAGGGCTTCCACTGACTAATGGTGGACTGAGAAGGCCGTGGTTGGCAAGGTTGTTACCTCATCCTCATAAGAGGTTAACGGCTCCACATGAGTCACCCTATGGGGCCGGCGCCTCAAGTAGGAGGAAGGGCCAGGATAACCATAGATGGGGGCTGACGCCTCAGGAAGCCAGGATAAGTCAGTGTCTAGAGGAAGGGCTAGGATAACCCATGTAGGACTATGTGATGACACTCTCCACTAGTTTCCCTTATGCTTTGTTTCTCACTTTCCCCTGGAAGCAATTTATTGTTGCTATGTTTTGGAAGCAATCTCTTGATGTTATGCATATGATCTAATGTTGTTTTGTTATGGAAGTGGTTTATTGTTGATATGTTTTGGAAGTGGTCTATGGATTGTTTGCCTTGTGATGTATTGATGATATGTTTAATAATTTAGTATTGTTATATTTGGTATCTTCTGATGTGTTGTTGTGAGCTATGTACTCTTGTGTTACTATTGTAGAGTTGTGTCTTGTTGTCATTCTGTTGACATCCTTGGTCAAGGTTACTTCCTTGTCATCTCAGAGCACGGGGGGTGGGTTATTATAAAACCCAAGTGGTCGGGTGGAATGTGCTATGCACCCTATTGGGTTCCCCATTAGCGTTCTAGCAGTATAGTACCATCTAGATGGAGCTTGAGCTAGAGTTTTCTTGTAGCCAGATGTTCAGAATGTAATTTAGATATTCTATTGTATTGATGCATCATTCACACATGTATGGGAAGTAATGATGTAAACTCATGTATAAGAACCATCTAATGTATTGGAAATTGATATAATGTAAAATGTACCTTTGTAATCATTTGTGACTTATGATTTTGACCTTGGTTTTATGTTATGTGGTGTATCTATGTATATATATATATGTATGGAATCATTGGAGTTAGCCTTGGTTTATCTTTGGTAATTGAATTTATGTAATGATCTTGATGAATGCAAAGTTAGTTAAGTTAATTGGAATTTATGTTTATCTTTCGTTATGGGTTGGTTTTAACGATGTAACCTTGTGTGCCCCAAAGGAATTAGATGTTTGAAAGTGTATCATGCAATGTAATAATGTATAATGGTATGCTATATGATTACTTAATATGTTTACTTTGTATTTAAAAAACAAAATTATGTGCATAATAGTTGTTCTTTGGGGTTTGCACGACAGGCGTTTGTTTATATCACTTAATATTTATACTTAATTATAATCTTCTTTGATCCCCTTAAGACATCATAATAGGACCCCTTAAGACATCCTATTATGACATGAATTAAATAAACATTGTCACTATTTAAATTTTTTATAATTTGATTGTTATGATGAATCATCCTAAATTCTAAGATAATTATATTGATTGTGATTAAATATGAGACATGCACTTTGAAGTATTTCATCCCTTTAAGACGTCCTATTAGGACATATCCTAAATATTATACTTAATTATATCATTTTTTATGATGAGTCACCCTAAAGTCCAATACTTGTTTAGATCACTTAATATTTATATTGAATTATACTCTTCTTTGATCCCCTTAAAATTTCGTATTAGGACCCCTTAAGACATCCTATTGGGACCCCTTAAGACATCCTATTACAACATGAATTAAATAAACATTGACACTATTTGAATTGTATAGAATTTGATTGTTATGATGAGTCATCCTAAATTCTAAGTTAATTATATCAATTGCAATTAAATATGAGACATGTACTTTAAAGAATTGCATCCCCTTAAGACGTCCATAGGTGAAGATGTTTTCTATTATTCAATTTGTATTTTGAAATCATTTGGTTTTGGATGATGCTAATTACATGGAAAATTATAGATTAACTTAGTTTTCTCTTTTGAAAGAGGACGAGACTCCCATCCCAACAGACAATACCAAAAGAAAAGGGTGGACGTTAGGAAGAAGGCTTACCTCCATATGACCATCCATCGGTCTTCCCTCCATGGCCTCCACCTTGTTTGTTCTCAAACCTTTTTTTTAGTCGTTCTTCAACCTTAAGAGAAAACTGATAACAAGAACATATTTGAGTCGCGGTTGGAGAGAAGAAGGCATCCAAACCCATACCAGATTTCTTGGTTGTAGAAGGACCATAAAGCCTTGGTAAATGAACAATGTCTGGTAAAGTTCAAGATTGGAAATTACCATGATGAGGCATTGTGTGATATTATGCCTATGGATGTTTGTCATATGTTGTTAGGCAGACTGTGGCAGTTTGATCGACGAGTAGTACATGATGGATATGCCAACACCTATTCTTTGAAAAAGGATGGGGTTTGTCATAAGTTGAAGCCCTTGAAATAGGTAGAAGAAAAGGTTTGCAGTAATACAAGAATTTGTTTGGTTGATGGAAGAAAGTTCCTAGAAGTTATGAAGCATGAGCATATGTATTTTAGATTGATCCCTAGAGTTGATAAAGAAGATACTACTGAGGTACCTATAGAGGTTTCAAATTTTTTGCATGAGTTTCAAGCTATTATTTCTGATAATGTACCTAAAGTTTTTCCTCCAATAAGAAATATTAGTCATCAAATGGACTTGATTCCTAGAGCTAGTTTTCCAAATAAGGCAACTCATTGTATGACTCCAACAACGAGTGAAGAGTTTAAAAAACAAGTGCAAGAGTTTTTGTGAAAAGGATTGATTAGGGAGAGTTTGAGTCCATGTGAAATACTTGTAGTACTAGCACCAAATAAGGATGGGGATTGGCAGATGTGTATAGATTCTATAGCCATCAACAAGATCACCGTCAAGTATAGATTTCTCTTATGGAGAATGGATGACATTATGGATTGTTTGAGTGGAGCTAAGTACTTCACAAAGATAGATTTGAAGAGTGGATATCACCAAATTTGAATTAAAGAAGGAGATGAATGGAAGACAACCTTTACAACGAAGGAGGGCTTGTACGAGTGGTCAGTCATGCCTTTTGTGCTAACCAATACATCGCACACATTTATGCAACTTATGAATGAGGTATTGGAAGAATTTTTTGGAAAATTTGTTATTGTTTATTTGGATTATATTTTTATTTTCACTAAGAAATTTGAGGAGCACTTGATGCATATCTGAAGAGTTTTTGAGAAGCTAAAGGAGGAGAAGTTGTTCATTAATTTGAAGAAATGTAGTTTTGTGAAGAGAGAGTTGGTGTTTTTGGGATTTTTTGTCTTAGCAAAGGGTCTTAAAATGGATCCAAAGAAGGTGAGAGCTATCATTGAATGGCCTACCCCAAGGAGTGTTATAGAGGTAAGATCATTTCATGGTCTAGAAATTTTTTATAGAAAGTTTATTAATAATTTAAATAGTATTTGTGCACCTCTAACTGAAACAATGAGAGAGGATAGAAAAGAGTTTAAGTGGACTATAGGAGTAGGAAATTTTTTTGATATGTTGAAGAAGAAAGTTACAGAGCAACCTATTTTGACACTTCTAGATTTCAACAGGGTATTTCAAGTAGATTGTGATGCTAGCATTACATACAATTTATTTTATCAAGAAGGTAAACGCTAGTCTACCACAAGGAGAAGCTAAATGATGCTAAGAAGAACATTCTATTCATCATATCTTAGTGTTATAGTTCAGATCTGTAAGAAATGCAGACACTATTTGTTGCCAAAAGAATCACATATACCTGAACAAAAATCTCCAGGTAGTATCCAATAAATGGTGCTGAATCAAAGGCACTTAAAATGGGTTGAGTTTTTCTAGAGTTATACTTTTTTTTTGAAGCACAAGAGTGGAAGGTCAAACAGAGTTGCAAATTCCTTGAGTAGAAGGAATTTTTTTTTGATAAAAATGAATATAGAAGTTGTTGGGTTCAATGAACTCAAGAGTTTATATCTTGAAGATCTAGACTTTGCAGAAGCTTGGAAGGTTTGTTTGGAACTTGTTGCATTGGATAGGACAAGATTTTGGATTTATTAATCCAATATGGAATGTTGTTTAGAGGAAGCCAATTGTGCATTCCAAAGAGTTCTATGAGAGAGAATATAACCAAGGAGAAGCATAGTGGAGGATTGGCTAGACATTTTGGTTGAGATAAGACCATTGCACTTGTCAATGAGAATTATTATTGGCCACAGTTACAACAAGATGTGAAGAAGTTTGTACAAAGTTACAGAATATGTCAGATGGAAAAAGGAACAAGCTAGAATACTAGAATGTATCAGCCATTACTTGTACTTGAGAGGCCATGGGAGGATATTAGCATAGATTTTGTTCTTGGATTGCCAAGGAAATAGAGAGGGCATGATTCCATATTTGTGGTGGTTGATACATTTTCAAAGATGGCACATTTCATTCCATGAAATAAGACCAATGATGTTGTTCATGTTGCAGAGTTGTTTTTTAGAGAGGTGGTGAGACTACATGGTCTACCAAAGAGTATAGTTTCAAATAGAGATACCAAATTTGTTGGTTATTTCTGGAGGACATTATGGAAGAAGTTGAAGATAGATTTGAAGTTCATTTCTACACACCATCCATAGACTGGTGGAATAAAAGAGGTGGTGAATAGGAGTTTGGGTAACTTGCTAAGATGCTTAGTTGGAGATAAGCCCAAGGGATGGGGTTTGATTATACTACAGGTGGAATTTTCTTACAACAATACTATCAATAGGAGCACTGGTAAATCAACATTCTAGATTGTATATGGGAGTAGTCCAAGAACTGCTTTTGAACTAAGAAATATGGATAAGGGGGAGAAGAGTAGTGTTGAGGCTAAAAATTCTGCTGAGCACCTGAAGAATTTGCATGAAGAGGTGAAGAAACATATCAATAAGATGAAATCACAATATAAGGCTCAGGCAGATTAGAAAAGGAGGTATAAGGAGTTCCAGGAAGGAGATGAAGTCATGGTTCATTTGTGAAAGGAAAGGTTTCCAGTTGGTAAGCACAACAAGTTAAAGATGAAAAAGTTTGGACCATGCAAGATCTTGAAGAAGCATGATTCAAGAAATGCTTATGAGGTAGAGTTGCCTAGTGGAATAAACATTTCTTATGTGTTCGGCATTGCTGATTTGACAAAGTATCATGAAGGTGGTATAGAGGAGGGGATGATAAATGAACAGTTGAAAATTCTGGCACCTACTTCAGAGAAGGAAGAGATAGAAGAAATCTTGGATAGTTGTGTAGGTAGAAGCACGAGAAACAGACAATATGCAGAGTACTTGTTGAAATGGAGAGGAAGGCCTATTGAAGATTCATCATGGTTGTCTGAGGATAAGGTTAACTATCTTGGTTTCCCTCTAACTCTTGAGAAGTGATAGGGTCACTTTTCCAATTACCCTAGGTGTCTGATGTAGGAGCATCCAACAGTGTAGGGAAATCTTGAATCACCCAAAAAAAATGTTTTCTTTATTTTCTTTAGTTTTTTTGAGTCCCATGATGGCACTTAAGGGGTATAAGACTGTCAGACATCAAAAATAGTAAAAAATGAGCACTTACTAGTTTTAGTAAGTTGGTCTAAATGAGCTCGTATGGACGTGAAAATTTACCCTAAGGAGTAGAGCTAAAAAAAATTATGATCGCGAAAGAATAACCTCAATACCCTACATAGTTTAGAAGAAATTAAATTTTTCATCCTAAGAAGTTTCTCAAATGTATCTTCAAATTTAGATATAAAAATTTAGAGGCCTTGAACAACTCAAAAAGTGGCCGAACTAACCTATGATGGGTTTGAGAGTTGTAGAGCTCGTTGAGATCTTTCCAACGATATGCAATAATAGAAAATTGGACACCTGAACCAAAAGTTATGGCCCTATGAAGTTGGTGGACTCTAAAAAGTGAATTTCATAAAAAAGTATTCCTAGGCCATAAATCAAACGATGAGACTTTTGGCGCCAAAACAAAAAGGGGAAATTTGATCTTTCTAGAACATTCTAGGGTGGTTATTGGGGAAAATAAAAAGGGTTAAGTAGGGGTTGTAGAAGGTGGCCCTAATAGTGTAGGTTGTGGATTCAAATAGTAGATTTTCTTTTTAGACTTGAATTTTGTTGTAATAAATCAACCCCATGAGGTTGTAGCATGTAAGCTTTGAGTCTGTAATTTCTTTTTCTGTCTCACATATTCTGTGTTGGTATCTTTTGTTGTGATTTCTATGGGTTTTGGGTGGTGTGGCCCTCATCAATAATCAAGAGACCTCTTCACACCATGCGAACTGTAGGGATGACTTGAACCACTCTATACAAGAGAAATATGAAATCAAATGTAAGATGATTAAAAATGATTTAATGATAATTTAATTTATAATTCATCATAAAATTAAATTACCATGATATCTGGCTTTGGATGCTCTGGTGCACCTAGACCAACCTCTAAATGATTTGAATCAATCTACATATACAAGAGAAAGAAAGTTGAAATTAGATGTAAGTCTACAATTAAAAATGATTTAATTGAATTGAATTTATAATTTATCATATTTAAATTGTACCATAAGAGGTTGTGCATCGATCCATGCTTGCAAGTGAGCACCATTGGTTTCAGGTGGTGGAGGTGGGGGCTTATAAGGAGGGGTGTGATGGGTGTGGAGGTGAGGTGAAGGTGGTGGAGATGGAGGCGTAGGGAGGTGGGATCACGCAATAATACTGAATTGATCCATGATCTCTGTAAGATATGTTGAAGTCGCATTAGATTTGTAATCAAAAAGGTAAGATATGTTTAGAAACACCCCTAAAACCATTCAATATAAATGGCCTAATTGAATACACAAATGATAAAATGTGCCCTCATTTAAAGCCCAAGGCATGCCACTTGAATGAAAAAGAATTAACTATTAATGCAGAGGTTTTATGGGATCTATGTATTAATATAGGATGGTTTAAGGGGATTCCAAGTGTATACAAAATGATATGTATTTAAGGGAATAAAATTTGGTGAATGCTCAAGGAAACCAAATTTCATTACAACCTTAGGAAAAATGAGGGACGTTTAGGGTTTATAGTTTAGATTTTAGGGTTTAGGGTTTAGGGTAATAGACAAGCTAAGGGGATCTGCATGTAGTAAGGTCCTAGACAAAATGACATTGTATTTTAAGGATTTAAAATTTGGTGAAGTTCCGAAGGAAACCAAAATTCATTAAGGTCCCAAGACAAAATGAATGCTTTATAGTTTAGGTAATAGGATGGTTTATGGGATCTATGTAGTAAGGGTCCAGGGAAAAAAATTACATGGTTTAAGTGAATTTCCCAAAATTATGAAATTCCAAGGCTACCAAATTTCACACAAGTCTCAGGACAAAATGACCCCTTATGTAGTTTAGAGTTTGTAAATAGGACCCAGGTAATAGATGGCTTGTTAAATCTTATGAATTTATAAGGTCCCAGGATAAAAATGATGGATTTATGGTTTAGGTAATAGACATTAAGGATCAAGTGTGAAAAGGGTACTAGGATAAAAAATGATACGGTTTAAGGAATAAATTTTAAGAAGTTTCAAGGAAACCACTTTCATGACCTGAATATAATATATTTTGATGGACAAAATGACATGGCTTAAGTGAATAAAATTTGGTGAAGTTGCCCAAGGCAACCAAATTTTATTAAGGTTGTAGGACAAAATGAATGCTTTAGGGTTTATGGTTTAGAGTTTAGGGTAATAGAATGGCTTAATGGGGTCTATGAAATAAGGTCCCAGGACAAAATGATGGATTTAGGGTTTAGGGTAATAGGATGGCTTAAGGGAATCTATGAAGTAAGATCCTAGGACAAAACATTTGATGGCTTAAGGGGATCTATGAAGTAAGGTACTACAAATAAATCTTAAATAATGAATCACTATCTTTCTCAACTCTATGTGTTAAATACTAAAAGTTAATATTTTAAAGGGTCTTCAAAAGACCTTGCAATGTTCTATAAAATTTTTATTGGTTGAACTACTCATGGGATAACTACAATGTTAGTTACATTTTGAAACATAAAAGGCTTCCAAAAATGAGTTCCTTCCAAATAATGAACTTGATAGAACTTGAAAATGCCGAAGACTCTAGGCTATAGTTTAATCACTAAATATTGAATGTATATTATTGTTTTAAATTTGGTTGCCTTGGGAAACTTCACCAAATTTTGAGAACTTGTTTGATCCCCTTAAGAAATGTCATAAATTAGGACCCCTAAAGACATCGGTTTAGGGTTTAGGGTAATAGGATGGCAAGTAACCTGGGGTTAATATTTTTGATTCATCACATATGCAAGAACATTAGTTTATGAATATTTTTGAATTTATGAATAGACTAACTATTTCCTTAGATTACTTCTATGATCGAGGATTTAAGCACACATATAAATTAGCCCACTTTTGACAATTTAGGATAGTCCCTATGGTCTACCCTTGAATTTATAGAAATGTGTATATTTAGAGAAAATTAAAATGTGTCTTAACAAGTTGTTGGAGCTAGATCTTAAAATTTGGTTATTGAATCCTTGATTATTGGTAATTTATATTCCTTCCCTAATCATCTTCAAATTCTATGAATAAAAGGAATGGAAATATAAAATATGACCATAGTTGGATTGATTTTCTATCTAGATTGAAAGTCAATCATCCATAGTAAATTTGAGGATTGTTAAGCATTCAAGCATAGGGAAAAATAATTCATTGATCCTAAACTAGCTACATTATTCTTGGGAACAAGGTCAACAAAACCATTAAGAGGCATGAGTCAATGTAGAGTTATTTTAAGAATATTTTCCCATATATTTATTGAATAATGATCTTTATATCATGGACTGAGTTTAATAATGCTCTAGCTATATACCCTACAAACAAGGGTTTGAGCCTAGGCTTCACACATGTTTACTCATTGAAGATCCATAATATCACATGTTGTAAGATAGTATCATGTTGTAAGATAGTATGACTCATAATAGATGCATAAGGCCCATATTATCAACTCAATTAAGGTACCACATACAATTACTATTTAATTGGCCATTAGAAAACAATATAAAACATCAAATTACATGTTAAATATTTTCATTGTAAGGTAAAAATAATAATTTAACATCTCAATAGAACATAATGAAGCATCATAAATTATGCATATACATTTAGATCTATTAATTTATCATGTGGTAATAAATACATAAACTAATTGAGCACAATCCATAATAGAAACACAGTTTATATCTATTCTAATGATCCACTAGTCCCACAAGTAAGGTTTAACATATTTTTTTCTAATCTAATTATATATATGTTCATAACATTTAATTAATTGTGTCTCAACATGTCTCTAACTTGTTGAATACACATTTAAATGTATAATATTTATCAAATCCTATTTGATTGTCAATATCAAGGACCCTAATTTACTATGTATCAACCTAAATCTATGGAATAATTTCATCCATTAGCATTCCTACATACTTGTCTCCATACAATGCAAATGAAATTTAAAACATAAACTAATGCAAATGATTTTTTTCCATTTTCAAATATTCAAGCATGAAATTAGGGTTTTCAAATCTGTAAATTTTTTTGTTTTCAATTTCAATTTAGGGTTTTCAAATGCAACTTTTTTTTGTTCGAATTAAATTTAGGGTTTCAAGA